>CAJNIZ010018558.1:12223-55267 GCA_905231905.1 Symbiodinium pilosum
AGCAACAGCAGCAGCAGCACCGGTAGCACTAGCACTAGCAGCAGCAATCTTCATGTAGTAGCAGCAGTTGTTTTGAACAATAGCAGTCGTACAATTGCAGAATGACAGTCGACGTGTAGCGCAAGGAGTGGTAGCAACAGCAACAGCAGGAGTAATCGTCCTCATCCTCCTCATGAAATAAATAGTACGTAGCATCCGGAGTGATACTGATGATGACTACCATGATCATTAGTATGTTGTTAGCCGTAATCGTCGGAGAAGTACATAATAGTAGCAGCATTGCGATGAATATGGGAGACAGCCCAAAAGACAAAAAACGAGTGAACACGAACGAAAAATGTCGAACCCAAAAACTATCAAACAGTCACCGAAATCTGATCATGACAAGCACTACCTGCGCAATGAATACAGCAACAAAGCTAGCTTGGATGTTGCGAACAGTCACCATGCTCAATGTAACAATGTAGTCACAGCAAGCGCGCAAAATTGAATCGCTGATGGCATGGTACTTGTTGCTGATGCTGCCATTGAAATTCCTGCTGCTGCCATTGATGGCTATTGTAATATCGCTGAAAAATGACCATCCGAACGACACCCACGGTACTGAGAGCAAGAACAGAACCTATGAAAAAACATCGTCAAGTCGGCGGCATGCGCGCGTGAGCCGCAGCAGCACAGTTCGCATACCTCGCCGCCACATCACAGGTAATGAGAGAGAGAGAGAGAGAGCTATTTTGCAGCGATAACTTGGAGCTTGCAGCTACTGACTCCAGCGGAATCCACTTGCAGCTAGCGTCCGGCCTGCAGCACAAACTGCGCGATCATGGCTCTACAAAGCCCTAGCAAACCTCAGGCTCGAAACGGCTGCGTGGTGAGCTGATGACAGGGCCCTTCTTTCAAGCGATGTCCTAGTGGCTCCATTCGCTCTGCCCGCTTCCCGCAGGGCCTGTCATTCTGAAGAAATCAAACCATTCCATGCCGCTGTGCCTGGCATTTGCTTGAAGCCGTTCGTTGAGCATGAACATTGCTAGGCTAGCGCCCACTTCCTGGCAAGAGGATCCTGGTCAGCTCAGCTTATCCAGACATCAACATCCAACCTGCAAAGGTTCTAATGGGGACTTCACCTGACATGTACCCCCCTAATATGCCCGATATACTCAATATATCCTTTGTACCTCCATCCAGTATACCAGCTAGGAATGTAGGGGACCCATAGGGCCTCCGCCCCGGGGCCGCGCCCAACGCCCTCGAAATAGCCCCAAATACCTTAACTCAAACCAAAAAACGCCTTTTATTATCCAACTAAAGCCCCATCATTCCTAGAAATACTGATGACCCGGTTCCAATTCCCCTGGTAAACCGTGCGAATCAAGCCAATGCCAGGCCAATGGCTCAGAACCATAAAACTGCACGATTCAAGCGCAAGAGAATAGCAGGTAGTTTAGGTTGTTTTTTTATGGGACCTTTTTTAAGATTTAGGCTTCAGGATTCGCAGTTTAGAGGTTAGCGCGGAGAACGGTCAGTCAGGTCAACACAGCCATATGTCAAACACAGGCAAGACTCTTGAGTCAGGTGCGTCGCAACCATATCTTTGTGCAGGAACTCAGGCGACAGGCAATGTATGCAGGAAAGAAATGCCTTTCATGCTGCCTGATCAGGGATAGCCTGGGCAGCTTTGGGACTGGGCTCCCTGATAGTTACGACTAGTACATGAGACGAGTCCACGTGCAGTGGTTTCAGGAGACCCTAAAGATGTGTCGCGATCTTGGAAGGATACTAAGGGTGCCCATCAAAGTATTCGCAGAATGGTGGAGCGAAAATCTCATATCAGACTGTGGTCGCCAGATTCCATTCTGACAAATGGCCCTAAACAGGGGAACCCCAATATAGAGCCCCAAATACTATAATCCCTACAATGAGGACCCCCAAAACAGTACACCAAACTTTGGGCAACCTCCAAATGCTTATAGGGCGGCTGCTAGGCAAGGGCAGACTTTTCCTCTTTTTATCCCCCAGGGATACGCACAACCTTCTCAATCCGTTCTAACGCCTCTGGCTTGAGGCTTGGGGAGGCCGCCATGAGAAATGCCTGGCAAGCCATGGTTGTGATCCTCTATTCTCAGTACCATTACTACTTGCATTACTATTCTACAGTTACGATTACTACTACTACTACTACTACCACTACTACTACTACTACTACTACCACCTTTACTACTACGATTACCTTTACCATTACAATTACTATTACTGTGATTATTACTATTGCAATTGCTATATTACTATTGCTATTATTAGTAATTATTACCATTATTATTAGACAGCTGCCTCTGAGGACGCGCAGCTTCCAAACAAAACATGGAGATACTGATTTGAAATGCTTTTGGCCAAAGCACCTTCAGACACCCAAATAGTCACTGACATTACTATCTCGTGTGAGCTTATATTATATCCCAGCCTAAAACCCTAGTCTCATTCTGTAGTCCCATGCGTAGGAGTTTGGGGAGGGATATTCGAGCATTCCGATTTCTGCAAAAGATTCTTAAGAGCTGATATGGTAGTTTCCCAAAATGGTAGTTTCCAAAAATAAGGGGACCCCAATATAGACCCCAAAACGCTATAGTCCTTATTTAGGGACCTCCAAAATTGTACCCCCAATTTTGGGAAATCCTAAACCCTATATAAGCCCCATATAATCCAAGTTTCCATGTCATTTTCCATGTCCTTTTTTTTCCATCTGATTCTCGACGATTGGGGGAATGTCCCTAATTTGGGAAACCCCAAACCCTACGCCCTATATATCCCCTGTATAAACACCTTTAGAATCCAAGAAATCCCTCTTTAAAGGTACCCCCCTCCCCAACATTGAGAAACTCCTGACAGCCCTGGACCGGCCTTCCACTCCGCACGAACGCAGCCTGTCAGGGCGGCCACCTGCGAACCATGGTAAGGTTTGGTTTGGACTGCAAGGGGTCCGAAATATGTAGCAGTACTTACGACTTCTACACGTTGAAGCCCCGTAGGATTAGGAAGGGCTTAGGGTTTAGGGTTTATGGCTTTAGGGTTTAGGGTGCTGTAAGGGGGAGTGGGGGAGTGAACATAGGGACCATCTTTAGGGGTTTAGGGCTTAGGGGTTAGGATATACAGACCATTATAGGCATATACATATATATATATATGGAGATTATGCAGGGATCCACTCCCCCACTCTCTCTTAAGCGCCAGTAAGTTTACGGTTGGGCCCATAGGATTTGGCAGGTTTGCGGGGTCAGGGTTGAGGTGTGTCTGAGGGCGTTTTGATATGATATGGACCAACTCTGGACCTTTCGCGTATCAAGGACATGTTTTGAGCTGATTTCAAAAAGCCGAATAGAATACAAGATGGTGTACCCCGATAGGCCCCCTGGATTCATTTGAAGCTTTAAATGGTCATGTGCTCGCTGGTTTAGTTTCTAGTTTAGATGTATTTCCATGAGAGTGGGTTTGATGTGAAAGCTTGCCCACATTGATGTTCAGTGGCACAGATACTGAAGATTTGCAAGTCCTGCATTGTGCTGCGGAATCAAGCCGGAAATCCACTTCATCTTCAAACCTGTGCGCATGAGAGGCAGCCAGCCTCTCCATAGTTTTTCCATGCACCACTTCTTGCACCGTAATATGCAGTTCTAGATGCCGGCCTCGTCCTTGCATAGCTCCGGCCCAGCGTCAGCAGTTTTGCCTGGGCAATGGGCTTAACTTGCCTGTCTATGCCAGGCAAACTGTTCTTTCAAATCAACTGGTGGCACATTGCAATGAACCTGCGACCCAACCCTAGGCACTCAGCATCCACTGAGTGACCTAGAAAAGTGGAGGTCTTGCTTTTCCTTGGTTGAGCTGCAGCCGCTGTAGTCAGCGCTCCTGAGGCTAAGGTCGCTTTTTGCTTTGCAGGGCCTCCTCGAAGCATGAGAAAAATGTGTTTGCCATTTGGATTCACTCAGTCCTGACAATACTTGTTACTCTCCCCTTCTACACATGATTGTCTCAAGCACTGGACCCCTTGTGGATGCATGGTAGCTTATACTGTCCTTGGGGACAATCCCCATGCCCTTGACCAGTGTTGCGAGGATCACTCCGAGCGCCCAAGATCAGCCACATAGATCTAAGACAAAATCGGCGATCGCTATGTCTTGGCAGCGCTCAGTGGTGAGAGTCGCAGCATACAACCAAAATGTGCAACGCGTGACAGCCAAGCTTTCATGTGTAGAACACACTGCGAAGCCCATTTTCAGCCCCAGCTGAAGATGGACGTCCCTGTCGAACCCCAGATGCCCAGCAAAGCACTGGATGATCTACAACTCCCCAAAACTGCATTGCAACCTTCACTCGTCCAGAGCCTTTCCAAATCCCCCCCCCCCTGCAGTAGCCCAAGGCCACACCGACAACGCAGCCTAATTTCAAGATTTCCATGCCAGGTAAGAACTTTCAGACTGCCTAGCACTGGCCATTCTACAATGACTCAGCTCTCCAACCCCCCAAACTCCCCACAACCCTAGCCCCCGAACACCTCCGGAACCTAAACCCTAAACTTCCCAGGCCCCTAAACGCTAATAGTAGTTTCCAATTTATTTTCCATTATCCCAATATAACCCCAATATAAAATACCCTTCGCTTAAGCCTTTGAGACCCTGGCTGCTTCGGACGCAGGCCGCCAGTTTCGCGTACTCCTGGCCGCAGGCCTCTCTGCAGAAGCAGGTGACGTCCAAGCGCCCTGAGCGGCGGGGGCTGCGGCTGCAGGTGTGGGCAAATGGGGTTATATGGGGTTAGATGGGGTATAGTAAGCTAGCCCCCCACCAAAGAAAAGGTAAAGATACCAAATCCAAGATATTAGGTGCAAAGTAAGGCCCCTTTTGCTGGGGATATTGGTTACCCCGGGTAAGGTCTTCGCCGTGAAAATAAGTAGCAACCTCTGTGTTAAAAGGCAACGAGGGAACTTGAGGCACATTTCGCTTCCGGCCTTCTTTGCCTCGGCACTTCTGGAGCAATGCGAGTCGCTGTCGGGCTGTTCGGTTTTCGATGACCTCGCCAGGCGCACTGGGAGGAAAAGGGGCAATGGGATGCATCCAACCATTTCAAGCACGACCCTGATCTGTTGTACACGGGGCTTCCCAAACAAGGGACGCCTTTGGGAACTTTAGGGATTCCGACAAAACCAGGAACATGAGAAGATGGGGGTCCACCTTATGCATTCCTCACGTGTTTTATGTAAACTCCAGAAACTGCTTGATTCAAGGAGGGAGGGTTGGGCAAGTAATGCCAACTGTCCCAATCCGGGGTCATAAGTCACTTCTCCCCCTGGGTCCCTGTGCCACGGCTTGGACAAAAACCGGGTTGCTGTTAAGGAACTTAAATTAAGTTACTATATTGGGGAAACCCTATTATTTACTATATATACCCATTGTGGTAACTTCTGTATTCCCCCAGTTTCCATTTCATTTTCCATTTTATTTTCCATTTGATTCTCCATTATAGGCCATTATGGTAACCCTAAACCCTAAACCCTAAACCCATTATGGTAACTCAATTTAAGTTCCTTTACAGCAACCCAGAAAAGGCCCCCCTGGGGCTTTGGCGGCCCACAGCTGCTCGTCCGAGTACTCCCGAAGCACCGCACCCTGAACCATGCGGCTCACGAAGTGATGGAAGTCCTCCAGGCTATAGTCCCCCTTAAGTAGATAGAATATGGGGTATATGGGGATCTTCGTATAATATACCCAAAGCCATATTCTATCTACTTAAGGGGGACTATAAAATTGAAAATCTCGTCGCGGCAGTGGGCTTCGGGATTTAGGGTATGCGAGTTTTAGGGCATGAGGACTGTGAGCTTGATCAAACTTGAGCATGCAGTGCAATCTGACTTTGGAAGTTGACCCGTCAGGTAAAACTTTGCACCCAACTGATTCAAACGCCTTTCCCAACCCCTCAACCCCTGCATGGCATAGAGCGAGCTTCTGCCTACACCAAATAATAGACGAGAATAAAGACACCACAGAATAGAGCAATTCAGGAAACAGGATAATCATGATTGCCAACAGATCTGATCAGTTCGAAGCAGTCTTTAGGGTGCCCAAGCTATTTGGCTTGGGAACGATGGTTGGAGTTTGGAGCCTTCTAAGCAGAACCCTGCTGTCACAGCTCAGACCGAAGATTCGGCGCCTTGTCGCTGTCCAGCCACCCGGCTTTCCGCTGCTGAGTGGCGTCGGACATCTATTATCAGATTTGAGTGGCAGGCTCGCCACGCTTATCCGAGGCTTATCCACGCTACATGCAGTTGCTGGTTTGTTGCTCCGTCTGCCAGGTGGAAAGCCATGCGTTGTCTATGTTGTCTGCAATGAGCTTGGTGTCAACTTCTACTAGCCCGTTCAGATTCGGCTCAAGATGCTTCCTTGCTCTGCCGGAGAAGCGAAGTTGTAAGTGCCAGTCAAAAGAAATCCTGGACGCAGAAGAGGCATCATCCAGGTCTGCACGGGAGCTATGCTCTTTTCCAACCCTGCCAAGCTGCAAAGCTACAGTCGGCTACAGTGCTGCAAAAGCTTCTCTACAAAGATGGCTGGACAACAAGGAACTCCTCGCAAGGATCCTCAGAAGAGCAGTCCTGGCATGCAAGGTCACATTCAGCTGACCAATGGCTTCTGAGGTTCTGGGCCTCGGAACATGTGAAGATGACCACGCTGCCCCACTCCATTCCGAAGGCTATTGATTCTGGCGAGGGAACCTCAGCTGGCAAGCCCAGTCGATTTGGGAGAGGGCGGTGATATTGTCCCTGAAGAGGTCTAAGTAAAGAAGTCACACTTCAGGGCCGATGAGCACTTCTTCCTTGTTCAGAACTACCCCACAACCCTTCCCTCCGCTTGTATGAATATGCATCTCAGCAGCAGCGGCCGCCAACTCGGCTTGCAGGGTGGGCCTCTGGAAATTGGAGGTAAACACAACATGGCTACAAGTCGCTCTGTGCTCAAAATGGGGTCCTTTTTCTAAGGAGCGTTGACATTTTGTTCCTGCTAAAATGGAAAGCTGTCCTAGGCCCAGGCGCATTCCAAAGAGGAAGGCTAAAATCCAAACTGCGAAAGTTTCTTGAACCCCTACAGATGCACTCAAACTCCTGGACAGCTTCACTCCAAGAGAACTTGAACCCTGCATGCCATTAATGGTGATTTGGAAGCCCGTACTCCTACATCCTGGTCCTTTGCGCACATTTGAGCTATAGTCTAAACTCCGTAAAGGGGTTATGTAGGGGAGTATTATTGGGCTTATTGAGGGGGATACTAGGAGGTTGAACTATGGCTCATTTGCATCCTGACCTCTGCTATCCCAAGTCCTGTGCGAACTGTCCAGACTTCAGGTCCGGCTTATGTAGTACTCCAGCTGCTAGATGCTATGCTTCAGAGGGGACCCCCAAACACCTGATTCAGGCTGAATCAACCCCTCTACATCCGCAGAATTTGTGAACAAATTGCGACGCACTTGTGGGTAGCCCGAACCCTCCAACCCAAAACTCCCTAAATTGAATCCTAAACTGTTGTAGCCTTGAACCCCTAAAAACCCAACCCGAAAGCTCGCACACCCCATGATCCCCAAGCCCCTCAACCCCTAGTAGACCTTGTATACACCCTAAAATATCCCTAGCCCCCTCAAACCTCCTACTACACCCTAAACCCTCCCCAATCTCCCAAGATCCCTAAACCCCCAGTGAATTCCTGTAATGCAAAGCCTGAATAATCACCCATATCATATGAAAGTCTATTTGATGAACCCCAAGTAGATGAAGGAATCTAGGACCATAATATTGGTCCGTTGATAATTCGCCGTAGAAACCCCTACCCATTATTGAGGTGATGTCCTGAACCTCAAAAATCCCCATACACTCCTTTATAACCCCTAAAGGATCCCCATATAGCCCCAATGTAAAGGTTCCTACACTACGCCCTTGTTGCCATAATTACCATTACTACTATTGTCTGCTCCCTCCTAAGCACCAGCAAGTGTAGGGGTGAAATTCTTGCAGCTTGGGCCCCCTATTCTTACATATTTCCATTATTACTATTATTACTGTTATTACTGTTATTACTGTTGTTACTATTACTACTATTATTAGTATTCCTACTTTATTACCATTATTACTACTACTTCTAATATTCTTGTTGTTAGGTGATCTGAGGTTGCTGCAGCAGCTGAAGTTCGAAGCAGCGGCTGGCGCCTGAGCTGCAGATCTGTAGAGTTCTGTTTAGGTTTTGGGAGGGTTGCTTAAGGGTTAATGATTAGGGTTTAGGGCTATATGGGGATAATGAAAAAAAGAAGACTACTGTTTCGGGCTTGATGGTTATGTGAGCTATAGTGGAAACTCCTCAAAGCGGCTACATGGGGGCTTCTACTTATACGGGGGAGCATCATAGGGCTAATTGAAGGGTATACTAGGAGTTTAGAATTTAGCTCATGTAAGGTTTCAAGCCTTGTGAGGGTTAAAGGGCCTTGGCGGGGTTCAGGGGCCTAGGGTTTAAGGGGCAGGCTGTAGGTTTTGGGGGTATTCGGGCCAACTGATGTTGGGCGATTAGCTTTCGCGGCCATGGGCTGAAGATTCTGGGATCACCCAACCAGACTCTCCCTGTTTTGGTCAATCGTGTAGGGATGATATGAGCTATAGTCTAAACTCCTTAGTTTTTCCCCTTACCAGTCCCTGTAACTAATATTCCCCTATAGAACCCCCAATATATCCCCCCTCCAAGGAGTTTAGACTATAGCTCATATGAGACTCTTCAGGGAGAATCTGCGTTTGACAATTCGGGGAGGGTTGTTGCAGCTTCGAAACAGACAGTCATCAGGCACGCTGCATATCAATGGCAGCTACTGGCAATCTCAGCTATTCAACAAACATGACAAATATGGCGCTGGCTAATAGATTCTGAGTGCCATTGCTCTGTCTGAAGTGCGCATGTCCTCGGACCCCCGAACGTGTGGACATCAACTCTTCATCAAAGCCACCACATGCGCACACCGGCGGCTTGGAGGTTGGCGGAGCCTGAATTGCAGACACATGCTGTGGTAAACTTGCTGCTTCTTCTCTACTCAAGGACTTGAGGAGGAGACTTCAATGATTTAAAGCCTTTTGGATTGCTTAGGTTGTGCCTACCAAGATACTCCAGCTTGACAGTCGCGCGCGATCAGAACTTTGCATCCTCGCGAAGAAATCGGTAGACAGCCCAGGTAGAGCTCGACTTGAGGTGCCAACATGAAGCCAGAGTGGATCTCCGCCCCAGCAGTATCGTATCACCTCCCGCGCTACGCAAGATAGCATGGCAGCCAAGTACAACTGAGCACTCTTCTCTCTGGCTGCGGACAGCTGCTCTACACAACCAAATACAAGTATGGGCTGTAGATATCTATGAGAACATCATACTGATTCTCCACCTGTGAGCGCAGGGGCGCAGTGCCCAAACGGGCATCTGTTGAGGTTGTTAATCAATTCCAGTGCCTGCTGTGGGCTTCTGGCCAGGCGTGCTTGGAACCTGCCCACCGCAGATTCGGCACCCTTCTTTGAAGCAAACTGCTTATGAAGGAAACTTTACTGGGTTTCTGATAAGGAACTTAGCTTAAGTTACTATATTGGGAAAAACCATATTAAGTACAATATATACACGCATTATGGTAACTTAGTTTAAGTTCCTTATAACAGCAACCCAGCTTACCTGTTTTGATTTTCCGGGTTCCTATAGGATATAGGATGACATGGGAGCTCTGGATGGTGCAGGGGTTCATCAGGAATTAAGTTTAGAGGTTAGGCCTCAGGTCCGCTTGGTATCATGATTCGATTGCTCCTGCCTGGCTGCTTGTCTGTAGTACTACCAGAGTACCGATATCATATCAATGTCACCTGAACTGTTGCTTTGTTGCTCTACTAGAGCTAGTATACAAAAACAACAGTAGACCAACATTGTAGCAGTCCAATGTTCTGTGAAGTTTTGACGTCCCCTACCCTCCACGAAATCCTGTTTGAGGGTCTAGGGCTTGGGGCTTGCATGCCTCAATTTTGAAGTCATATGACCGACCTCGTATCATGCCAGCAGGGCCACAAAGCCAATTTGTGCAGTTCTTTAGTTTTCGCAAGTTTGGGGTTCAGGGTGTCAGGAGGCGGAGTGCCATTCCACGGGGGTTGTCGCTTTGGTTTCGTTGTGAGCACTTCTCCAAATGGGGCCTATAGTCGGTACACTTAGAATTAGGGCACCTGGGGGTCTTGTAACGCTAATCACTCCTACCCAAGGCATAGCCCAGCCCTGCAGAAGGACAGCATGCCAACGGCGCTTTCAGTCTGCACACGCACGGGGTTGCTCAACAAACCCAGCGCAGTTCCAGCGCAAAACGGAGAAGCGCCATAACGGAAAAGAGTATGGAATCAGCTATGAAATAATATCGCAGCTTCCATGCTCTTTTCCGTTATTGACTGCGCGCCCTTGAGCCGCAGCCCGCGCAACTAGACTCGGCGTACTGAGTTGTAATCTAGGTGATGAAAGAAATCCTAGACAGTCATCAGGTGCTGACTCAAAAGGTTACAAGCAGATCTTGGCAGTCACGCCGCACCCCATGGAAAATCATCCAAAACCTGGGACGTGGAGCCATGCCACGCAACACCTATCGGGGAAGAAGACTTCCACGAATTGCAGGTGAAACGGCCAGCTTCCCAAGCTCCGTCTGGGCGCTTTATGTTCAGGGCATAGGGATAATGGGGCTATATATTAGGGATATAACTACTGTAATAGGGATAATGGACACTACTATATTGTATATTGGGCTTATGTAGGGATAATGGAAAATAACATGGAAACTACTAGAGTTGGGAGTTGGGAGCCTATGGACTTCAGGGATTCTGAGGCAGTCGGCCCCTGTGTGTATGAGGAGGCCAGGGGAAAGACCTCGAAAAGAGCTCCAGCAGGAGCCTCGTCTCAGGCGTGGCACGTAGTTCCAAAAGAAATGAAAAGGCTAGACCGGGCGCAAGAAAGGCAACAAGGCAACTTGCAAAGGTTTATACCAGTCAAACAGCATGTATACGAACGAAAACATCACAAAGACTGCCTACCACTACGCCCTGAGCTCTAAGAGCTGCAGGGGCTCGTATAGGCCGCATCTCAGAACTTTGTCGTGAAGATGGGAACAAAGAGTTTCATCAAACCTGAGCGTCTGCGGATCTGGTCAGCTCAGTAAGATGTTCTCCGACTGAAGCGATAAAATGTGCGGCTCCCAACCACCTAGCCAACTCTACCAGCTATTTGGCCTTGCTTCTACACAACGACCTCGCCTGCAACTTTGAGCATGTTTCTCAAAATGTTCGATACATGATGCCTTAGAGGGACTCCGGTAACTTTTTTCCAATCCCCATAAATCCCTATGGAGTCTCTGGGGGCGCCGTACTGCCCTACTTTGAGAAATCCCCAAGTCTGTTGACCATGTGGCTGGCCCATGGCTCTTGGCGTTGCAGGAGCCACGCAGCTTGGCCCGATCAACCTCAAGATTTTGACATATGTGTTATAGTCTAAGCTCCTAGTATCCCCCTAATAATCGTTTAATGTCTTTAAAACTCCCCCACATAACGCCCTTCACGGAGTTTAGACTCTAGGTCATATCACATGTTTAACTATTCACTACTGCACTCTTTGACAGGTCTTCCCTCGTGACTTCTTATGACTACAGGCGCAGCTTGGATGCAAAGCGGTCCAATGCAACAAATCACAAGATCCCGGCAGAAGCACATTTCCTCAGCTGCAGAGACACCTGCGGCGCAAAGCTGACCAGACAGGCCGATCAAGGTCCTTTTGGGAACCCATGCCCCAGACCCTCTTGCAGGTAACCCTAAACCCCAAATCGTAGTTTCCATTTTCTTTTCCACCAGCCCAATATAACCCGATATGACCCATGCCAACCATTGTGGTCAAGCTCGAGAGCTGCTGTTACAGCTGATCTTGCAACATTTCACTGCAAGCATGATCTGTATCGTAGCGTAGGGAATGTCATCCTGGTGCACTATGTGAAGCAAGCTGCTGCTGAAATAGATCTGGCATTGAGTCCATTCGTTTGCGCGTGTCCCAAACGGAATTCGAAATCAGGACAACCTTCTTTAGATTTCAGCTGTCTGGTCCTGCTGAAAACTACATGCGCCCTCCGCGTCCTCATGATGCCTAAATCAAACAAATCACCTATCCCCTAGCAAAAACAAGCACCCAATGCTACTGCATGCAGTCGTCTCCAGGCAAACCTAGCCGATCCAACGAAAGTCCTTCCATCCAGGATTCCATAAACATGTCCTCTTGAGCTCAACTCCAACCTCAACCTAATTACACTTGGAGAGATGCAAAAGCCAAAGCTCTAACCAACGCCGGGCCCTGGACCCTAGCCACCCTCTCACTACAGCTAACCCAAGTAGCCACCTCTCTCTCACGCGCGCGTCACGGTCAGCTCGACCTTGTCCTTCGCACATTCCTGCGTGGAGCAAGTCGCGACATAGCGATTGGAACATAGCACTGAATTTGAAGCAGGAAAGCTCGAGTATACGAGGAGGACTATTCAGGCTTGCAGGCTCCCCTTGGCTTGGTATTGCTTTGGTTGAGAACAAGACACACATACACGATACCGTCTGAAGCATCAGCTACACAAGCCTAGAAGTCTCCTCAAGATGAGACCCTACATCTCGAAGCCAAACCCACCACTTGAGCCCTATTGTTGAAAAGGATGTTTGGCAGCTCTAAAAAAAAGAAACGCAGGCAGGAGCTGTTAAGAGCATGTGCAGAGAGGAATGTTTAAGATTGCAAAAAAACTCTTGGAGACACGAAGCTGCCTTCAATAAAGCAGCTCTAGAACCAAAGGCCGCCCCAAAAAACTAAACCATACATTGCCATATATGCCAAAGCAACAGAGGCTCCTTGCAGTTGCGAACAACGAGCGGAAAACTCCCAGGATCCCTCCGTTGCTCTAACCACTTCCCCCATACTTGATCTACATGTTGTCAGGCTCTACTTCAATTTGAATGCTCTCTCCATGCATAATATCAAAAAGAGGCGGTGTGTGTGTGTGTGTATGATAATCGGCTGAGGGGACTCAAGGAGCCGAGGCCTTCAACATCTTCTCGGCCGTCTTGGGACCTCAGCTGTCCGCCAAATGAAGCTTAGCTACGCAGCGCTCTCAATCTTCACAGGCAACACAAAAAACAACCTCCTCCACCTAGCGGCTAGAGTTCCCAGCCTAAATCACAAAAGGGAATCATCACCCCAAAGTCAGTAACTCCTCCAAAGAGGCGAATCCAACCGAGGCGCAAAAACCTAGAAAAAATGTGTACATGTTGAGGACTCGAAAGGGAGTCAGACTCGTACACCAGCCCAGGTCACATGACTGGGTCGAATGCAAACGCCTGTCCTGAACAGAAAGAAGGACCCATGACTCTGGCACATGCTCACCTCTAAGCACCATACATCGAAGCCAATACCTGTACAGCCTGTACAATTGGATCTCGTGAGGTCCACCAAGTTGAAATTCCCCGCACAATTCCTTTCCTACGAACCAAGAGGCATAGTAGGATAGTGGCCAAGGCTTGTCATCTCTATGTGGAGGTCACCTCATGCTTGCCTTGACACTCCTACATCAGCCTCACATGCGTTTAGGTCATGATCCTTCTTGCCGGTTCTTTGGCTACTCACCCGAGGGCCAGGCCTGTCACAGTGTTTACCTTGGTGATGTAGTCACCCAGCTTGATGGCCTTCGTTCTTGCATCTGAGTTGAACGCGCCTATCAAAGTGGTCTCATGAGGAACACATAACAATGCCCACATTCCATACTGCCTTGCAGATTTCTCTTCCAAATTGCAGCAGGTTTGATAACGATCCGAGGACGTGTGGGTTCGGGCATTCAGAACTTGGGGTATCCGAGGTTCCGGGTGCCCGGTTTTCGGGCTTCAAATCGTGAGCTTCTCTCTTGTGACTTGCCCTGCTTCTAAAATACGAATACGCCCCCTCCCCCTATTTGCCCACGCCAAATGCCGCTCATGGGAATGTGCTGCGTATAGCAGTGTTTTGGTGGTTGTGGATGTGGTCAAAGTGAACGCTACCATGGGTGCCGGCATGCATTCAGTTGTTGTGGATGAGGTCGAAATGAACGTCATTATGGGTGCCGGCATGCCTAGTGTCTTGTTTCGGATGATATGACCTTGGATGCGCACGTAACATGAAGATGCTGCGGGCAAATTAGGGGGGGGGGGTGGGTACAAATAAGGTTGTTGGGGCACAGCTTTGGCCTGAGGCTAGCTCCTGGACGTAGTCTCATGCATTATGCAGAATGAGTGAGTGGCTCGCGGACATTGAAAGCCTTTGCAGGGGCGCTTCAACGAGAGTTGCTAACATGTGGCATGTTGCTTGACGGTCCCTAACCCTGGAGCTTCTGAAGCTCAGGCGATTCAAATCTTTTCATAGCGCTGCTCCCGCCAGACCTTGTTGAAGCTGGAAACATGTGGTGATGCCCAAATTAGGACACGAATCTGCTGGTGTCCCAGGATCATGTTACTTCACCATCCTGAACCCTGACTTCCAAAAAGTATTCAACTTCTTGTGCCACCCATGCACCACAATCTTTCGGAGTGACACTCAATCACCACCCGGACTCCCCACTCCTAGTAGTAGCTGATGAGTCCCTCCTGGGCCTGGTCGGGGTTGGCCTTGTTGAACTCCTCGGCAGCGCCGGGCAGCATGGCAGTAACCTTCAGCTTGTCCTGCAGGCGCATGAAGCTTTCAAGGGGCATGTTGACGTTACAAGTATGCATTCTAATTATGGGATTTGCTGAGGCACTACCTGAGAACAATGTGACACCCTAAACACGCACGGAATAGTCCGATCCCAGACCCAAGGCAGGCCTCCGGCTACAGTAAGAACATGAGAAGCTCCGCAGCTTCTCGCTTTGAACACCTGAATGGATCCTCCTTTGATGAACACGCGGCTTGCCAGTACCCATCATGTGGGTTTGGGCACGCAACGTTCGATCCTAGTTCTCACGCGCTGCAGAATGATACATCTTTGAACCTCCAGGCCTACATGAAACTGAAACCCTAGTACGCATGTTTGAACCTCCAGGCCTACGACATGAAACTGAAACCCTACTACGTGTGTTTGCATCTCCAGGCCTACGACATGAAACTGTAATCTTTGCATGCGCAAGCTCAACAATGAGTTGAAGAGATGTCCTGGCCCTCACTGACGAGGGTGAGACCCAGCTTCTTTCCTTCTTTCGCGATGTTGATGACCCACTGCAGCACGGGGAGCGCTTTCCAAACCGGGGCTTCGGAACTGGGAGAGGCTCTTTTCTTTGGATTGCCTCTTCGAAGCCCATTCAGACATTCCACGGCTTATGCTTTGGAAATTGGGGGGGCGGGCATGCTGGAACTTTACAAGGTTCCTGATCAGAAAAGCTTCAACGCATCCACTTTACAGACAGCCCTATCATACACCGGGCTAATGAAAGTCTTCCAGTGACCCTCTACAGACTTTGGAGGACTTGTGGGGTCAAGTTACCTGTGTCAACTTCTGGGGCGTTCCTCGCCAATTTGCAGAGCAGAGCACAGAGCATTATGTTTAACCTCCTCCCAGCCCGATGAAAGAAGAGCCCGGAATATCCAGCACCTTATGCGCAGGATGTCCACGAGGAAAAAAGGAATCTGAACTAGGCTTCTGGGAAGATCGAGAACAGCAACACTCACTTCATTGCAACCCGGAGAACTAGTCTGTCGTGCTGTACATGCGTGTTGCGCTGCCAGGGTGCAGCAGAGCTTAACAAAATGTGAGCTTTCGGCTGTTGTATTTAGGCCTGAACACTTGGAACCAGAACTTTGCTTTCTGTTAGATGAGAAAAAATGCCGCACACCACGAGGACAGCACGGTTCAGAACAGCAGATGTGGCAACCCTAGATGGACACAAAGCGGAGGATCAAATCTGGCATATCTGACATGAAGGAGGCTTTGTCTTTCAACCCTCGTTTCAGGTATGTTTCAGCAGCTGCGTCCCAATGGAAACTAGCAACAAGGAGCAGCAGCCTGTCACAAAATTTGACAAGCCTGTTGAAGCATCATGAAGGGTGACTCTATCCATTGCCTTCTGCGCGAAACCCGAATCTGTTCATATCACATACAGCACCTGCAGCTTACCTGCAGCGCTTGCCAGAACACCTCAAATGATGCCGCCTTGTACGAGGAAATTCAGCAGCATGCTACATTCCCTGAAAGAGTTTTTCCAAACGGCTCGTATGAAAGCTGTCCCATGGACCTCCTTAGGCGGCTCTGCAAAAGGGCCATTCGGGATATCGGCCCCTTGGCGTCAAAGCATTACAAGCCGCAATGTTCAGAGCAAAAAGGATGAGGGGTATTCACAGGGCGTTGGGATGCAATCAACATGTATGAGCTATCTCACTCAAAACTATCATAAGCAGGAAGGTTCCGATACGTCCGTCCAGTAAAGGAGTTTGGATCTTCCTGGGAGCCTGGAAACGTGCAACAAAATTGCAAAACGGGAAATTCTGAATGTGACCCGGCAGGGTGGCCAGAAAGAAGGGTAGCTGCAACCTCAAGACTCAGAGGCAGAGCTGACTGAAGAGGCAGACCTGCATCACCCTTAGCACACTGCCCTATTGACATATCGCGGTGGTACCGTAAACACCCTGAGATGCTATCATATGGGGTATTACATAGGGTTACATTGGGATAATGGAAAAGAAAATGGAAACTACTATAATGGGTTATATAGGGGGTTATATTGGGAGAATGGAAAAGAAAATGGAAACTACAATAGGGATTACATATTTCACCCAGGTGATGAAGACTTCCGACATCAACCTATGGCAGTCAGGCCCTGAAAGATTGGCAGACATCTGCCGCTGGTAGTGGGGCAGCTCAGCAGCCAGCACAAGTTGCTCCAGAAACAAATGGTCTTCAATTGGCTTTACATCAAATATTCTGCTCCCATCAACTCTGGTTCAAGTTTATTGCTGCCTGTATCCACTACGCTTTTGAGCCAGCTCCAGAAGCCCTTTCCGATGGAATACAAAGAAGCTCTGCATTCGGCAAGGCCTGGCGCCAAACATCACAGAGGATTTGTAAGACAGGGGTACCTTGCCTTTGGTGGACAACTCCAAGATGGGCCTCTTGGCTGCTCACCGCGCTTTCGAACCGAAAGACCATGGGCCTCCGAGACCTCTCTTTCGGGCTTCGGGTTTCGGTCTGGGGTTTGGAGATGTTTAGAGGTTCGAGCCCACGAGAAACAGTAATACCCAGAAGCACCGCCCCTGCCCTTTTCACCAAAACCAAGACATCTGAGGCACTCTTTCTGATCTCATCGAAGGAGTAGTCCTCCATGTGGGCATGGGGCAAATTAGCGGACGACTGTGGAAATCCTATGTTTAAGTTGTTGCTCTTTCTTTACTTTCGGTTGGTATAGCAAGGCCGCAACGGGCACGTTCGAGTAACTAGTATGCAAGGTCGCACTACTCGTCATCACACTCTGCATGATGATATGATTCAGCGGGCCGCAATGATTGAGTAGACGTGCCAGGGTTGTACAGCAAACCAGGGTTTCCGGCGTGGGTGTCCTCTTATCCTAACGCGTCCTGCGAAAATGAACAGCGTATGTTCGCTGACTTTCGGGCTTACCTACAAGAACCATGGCGAGCTGGCTGCATTGAAGGTTGAGATCACCTCCACAAAGCCCCCCAGTCAGCTCCTTCCCTCATCAAAGAATTTAGCATTGCACTGCGGGACAGATCGTCCTTCGCCATCATGAGATACATGCAAGGTGCTCAATTTTGACCCCCACGCACAAGTGCTACACGTAGTAAGTGCAAAAGTACTCCCTCCCTGCACCAGCCTTCAGCAAGTCGCCATTACGGAAGACCTGACAGACAGATTACGTAGGGCCACGCAGGGTCAGGTTTGTATGGGGCTTCGCAACATCATGGCCTCTCTCTTTGTGCAATTCACATGGTCAGGATCCAACGTTCTGGGGCAAGTCATTTTGTGGCAGTCAAGTTTGATCAGCTTAAGGGCGCTGCCCGGGATATGAAGAGACACTCTCAATTCAAGTACGGCTTGCGTTGGGTGGCGGATCGGCTACGGATGAGGTTCGGTGATCCCCTGTAAGACTATTGTGTTGCTAGTTCTGTTACATGGGACTCCAGTCAAAAAGAACTGTTCTCCTACTCTTTACAGGCGATCCAAGTCTTCTACCACAGCAGGTTCTCAAGATCACGATGTTCGGCCGGCAAGGCGATGAGGCAACTGGTGCGGACCGGCACGTCTACTCTGCCACGCGTTTAGTACGGTTCGTGCAAGCCTGTAGTGAGCAGCGTATGTAGAAGTTGCCTAAGGGCGACTGCGAGGCAAAATGGGAGGACTACACAGGTCTACAATGTAGACTTGTTTGGGGGTCTCTAACGGGTCCGATCTACGCTACCCTCTGCCCTCATTCATGGCACTTTCTTTTTTGAAGCTTGTCGCACTACTGCACAAATCGGAAGACATGCGCGTACTGCAATGCTGTTCTTCGTACTTATGCCTCCAGCTTCACTTCAATGTCCCCAACCCCGTGGGATGGCGCTTATCCGTCTTCTCACTTCGTCCCATGGTGCCTCCACGAGCAAGTCCTTGGAGGCATCCCCCTTGCCGCTGGCAACGGTGACCTTGCAAGCGGATTTGAAATTACAACGTTTCAAGATAGGTACTGCTGTTACTTGTCTTGCTACGGCATTGCCATCGCCAGCTTCATGTGTTTGTCATGGCTTCAATGTCAATGATCCTTCGTTTTGATTATGCGTTCAGATTCCATGAGCTTGGGGAATTTGGCGGGCCTGGATGTGTTGAGCTTGGTTTGAGCTTCGGACTGCCGGACATGTTCGACCGATTGCTACTGGACCCTGGGAGTGCATCGTAACCCACCCTACCGCAAGGTGACTACTCACCACTCCCTACACGCAAAATGGAACAAAACCCCAAACCCAAGAGCGCTTGGAATAACAGGGTCATTGGCAAGCATGGCTGGCAGATGGACGCTTTGACTCAACCATGTCAGGCGAGGTGCATACTTGTTGTCAGCGCTGTAGTGGAGGAATCCAGTACCACCGGCCGTGCCCTTGTCTCCCTGACCTGGGTTTGTTCTTTTTGACATGAGACGCCCGCGACCTGTTGAAGCCTTAAGTCCAATTATCCCTTCAAGCGATCCCATACAACACAACAACAATGTAATAAGGCAAAACATGTTGACTTCCACTGCCAGGCGGCGTGGCTTGTACTTGTCGGAGTCCTTGAAACCCTTGGTCTCTGAGGCCAGCCTGGGGCCAAAAAGGCTACGAAGTGGAGAAGGAGCTTTGTCTATGGCTGCTTGTTCCAGACTGCATACAGGGTAAGAACGTTTTTGTTTTGCTCCGCATATTTTTTCTGCGGTTTTTTGTAACACTGTTATGCGTATACTTTTTCGCGCGCTATGCGTGCAATTGCCTCGTCAGACGCTCCGGAGCACGCGGAACAAAAAAATCGCCCTTGGGAGCGTTTTTGTTTTTGCTCCGCGCGTTGTCCGGCCAAAATTCGAAGACGCTCCACGCCAGAGCGCCGCTTCACGCCGGAGCGACTGCTAGATAGCGTGAACAGCCTTTTGTTGCAACAAACCGAGTATTGCGGCCAGCTTAAAGACATTTTGGCTGATGCTTGCGATGGGACAGTTTCCAGGCTTGGAGCCAACTTGTGGAGCTTGCACTGGGAGAGGAAGCAAGGTGAAAGACAAATGCAACCTAAAACCACTGCCACTCCAGTAACAGCTGCAGCCTGTTCAAATGCCATGTTCAAATGCCACTACCCACTTCATTCTGCTGCGTATCATCGCCCAATCGAGGGTTCAGGAATCAACTTCTCCACCTACCAGGTTCAGGGTGGTATTGCCTTCAACCTTAGGGGCCACACCACTTGATCCTGAAACAATATTTCAAGGAGTTCTTCGGAGGAACTCACCGTCACTGCCAAGCTGCTGAACGGTGAGTCGGCCCTTCTTCGATGCCTTGCCCTTGTCGGTGATGGGGTCCTGGTACAGGCTTTGGGCTGTGGGCTCCTGGGCTGGCTAAATCACATGATCAAGACCAGCAAATTTCTTCCAACGCTGCTGGTCGTGGTGGCGGCGACAGTGGGACCGGTGCAAGGGCTGGCACAAGATGTTGAATACGTAGCACACCCTTCACACTCCTTGCTATGGGTTCTCTCCCATATAAGGACCCCCCAGTGTTCATCATTGGAACATGCTTGACACAATAGGAGTGACGGGGTTAATCTGTGGTCCTTGAAGACCTCCCTAATCTCACCGTTCACAGTGATCTCGGAGCACTTGAAAGCACCTTTCAGGGACACGCGTCTAAGCTATGCCAGAGTAGATAACAAGAAAAGACACAAGAGAGCCGCCGACTGAAGACTTCAGCCGGTCTTCCCTTGCGTTTCCATAAGCTCGGCAAGGATCAAACTTGAAGAGGATCAAACTTGAAGGGCAAGGGTGCACTCAAAACAATTGTACAATGCACTGGTAGAGAAACTAAAGGCGAGATCTCCACGTTGGGTCCTCTTGCGCAGGACCGTGATACGCCTACAAGTCAACAACAACCCTCATGGGTTACCCTTGAACCATTGACCCTCCTCATCCCTCCCTGAACAGCAGGATCATCGTCATTACGCAGACACCCCGGGACAAAAAGCATGCTTGAGAAAGCGGCATGTGAAGCTGCCTACGCAAGGCCTAGTTGATATCTTTGTCAAGGGGCATTTGAAGGTGTCGCGGTTAAGCTTCTGCAAAAGAGCGCCGCCGCTTCCAAACACCATATTTTCTGCGGCCTTGGTATGGAGGGATCTGAGGATTCCAAAGTCTGACCTTGCTTCTTACACAAGCTGAACGAAAGCCTCATACCTTGCAGAAAAGGAACGCATGGACCCCAAAGTATGTAGAACCGTGGCATGTTTGAATCGCGTTATGGCTTTCGTGCCATTCTTTCACCCACATTTGGTGATTCAGGTAGTATTTGTTGATTCCTGCGTATGCCCTTCGCCCTAAGCCCAAAGATGTGCGTGGCAAGGGGCGTAGCCAGCGTTCTTCAGGGACTTCCTTAGCCGAAGGATGGCTTTGGAATACTGGGACTCTTGAGGGAATGTTGGGGTTGTATGGGGAATAATATGGAGGTAATATTGAGGGAATATAGTTGTATTGGAGTGTATAGTTGAGGTTTTTGGGGTATATAGGGGTAAGGGTCCAGTCCAACCTAAACCCCCTTCATTGAGGGTATCTAGAACTTGTCAGCCCCGATATGCCTAACTCACGCTCGACTAGTCATACTCGACTTCCTGCGTGGGAGCTGAACTCCTGTTCCTTTTTTGGACAGTCGTTTCCACCTTAAACTCTGGGGCTTAGGCTTTAGGGTTGGTCCCGAACCCACCCCAAGGATGAAATTTCGGCCTCCCCGTAATCCCCGAACTATTCAAAACATCTTCTGACAATCAGGGGCGCGTCGCATACATCTACATGTACTCCCCACAATCATGCAGTGTTTTTTCTAGATACCCAGGGAAAGGGATGCGTCATCTTGTGAAGCCCCTGCCTACAGCATTGCAAACCTGGGCCCCCAGCAGGATCTTGGGGACAGACTCATAGTCGACTCCTGGGCAAAAGGTTTGCTTCACAGTGTCTTTTGGCAGGAAGTGGACAGAGGCAGCACATTCGTACACGTAGCAGCGATGGTTGGCAATAAAGCTGGCCCACATTGCTGGGATCTATGATGGACCAGGTACTACCACAAGTCATTCCAACAATGCGGCTCAGGAATCGTCAACATGGCACCTGGGCCAGCAAACCTGTTGAGTAGTATGCGCATGTCTCCTAAGAAAGAGGCCGTTTAGGAACACCAGGGAGTTGTCTGGATTTAAGGGGGCCAAGTGCAGTCCCTATTTAGGATTGAGGAAGGGTCGTTTTGAGCAACTCCCACATAGGAGATGATCAAGCTGGCTTGGCATGCTCAAGAGATCAGGCTCCTTTTCCCGGATGCGACTCAAAGTATGTGTAATTTGTAGGTGTGTAGCTGTGTAGCAATGACCCCGCAAATGAGGCCGCAACCATCGCCCTGAATCACACGGATGTACGCTGGGAGCAGCTTGTGACCAGTCTTCGTGGTGGTCACCTAGGATACTGCAAGTAGATGCTGATACAGGAGGGTCTTGCACGGCTTCGCTCCATAGTGTCTTTGAGACGCTGCCTCTAAAGCCGCATCCAAGAAGCATCTTCTTTGAACTGCTCACACCTGAGCCGGGCCGGCTGTTGACTGGACTGCAATTCCAGCTGTCAATTGAGGGTTTGTGCGGAGACATGAGAATCATGGCACGACATATTCTGACCCAGTTTCCCCGCCAGCGCAATCAATCAGTTAAGCCACCGCCCTCTAGCCCGAGTTCAAATTACAAAGTCTCATCACAACCCAGCTTCCTGAACAGCTTGGTTCTAAAAAGGATCTTCTCTTTCTTCCAGTGGGCGGGAATTGCAGGAACGAACTCAGGGCCCTTGCTATCATAGTTGCATGCGTCTTGCGAACAATTTTCAGTGTTCACAATATCTTTTCCTGACCTGCGCGTCTCATTTTTTCATGAGCTGAGTGCCAGGCAGGATTTTCAGAATCTGTTTGCAGGTGTCAGCAGGATCTCCGCTGTCCGGTCGGACGACAAGTCGGCCGAAGCTGTCGCCGGAGATACGGCCTTGAACGTCCCGACTCACTGGATTCTAGGGCATGTTGCGTTGAAGAGTTATGGGGATTTCGGTTTTTGGTGGGGTTCTGGAGAACATCACGAGGAGGTAGAATTGCGATCAGATTCAAGTTGCTATGTCACAATGTGTTGCATCATTTTCAGTGCACTTCATTCATGGTGCCTAGAGCACTTGAAGCATTGGAGGGGCACGAAACCGAAAGCCTGCAGCCTTGTCAACATGATGTTCCTTGCAGATTCATCCGCTCATGCAAGTTCTATCAGAGTTGCACAAATCCCAAGTCAGAGACTCTGACCCGCTGCCAACCAACGGCTGAGGCTTCTGCCCTTGATCAAGTCCTTCAGCTTGTCGCCCCAGTAGTCCTACAGCACAGCCAGCATTCAGTCTGGCGATAGGTGCGCATTCTACTCTATTCAAAGGAAACAGCAAAGTCTGAAGGTTGGGCATGCTGGCATACTGAGCATGGTTCTGATGACCATGACCAGAAAGTTCAAAGACTGTAAGCTGAAGAGAGTGGGACTGCGATCTTGACGCACCGCACGATGACACTGTGGGACAAGAGGCGACTACCAGAATCTTTGCCTTAGGGGCCCTGGACAAATGACGGTGAAGCCACAAGACTTCAGCTGCAGTCTAAACGCAAGCTTTAACAAAGACTACGCCTGTGTTGCCCTTCTTTGTTTCGTGAGACTTGGGGGATCAGTCAGGTAACGAGACAGCATTCAGTACTAAGGACCTGCTGACAGGCACAAGCGCTGAGATTCATAAGATGGAGTTTCCGGTCCTTGCAGGCCTTGAAGACGTCGAAGGAATCACTGACCTCAGAATGTCTACGAAACAGGTTTCCCTTGTTCGGGATCATGGTAGCTTTGTATGGTCGCATTTTGGGGATCTTCTTACAATAGGTTGGACTTTCATGTGGTTTCTCAAAATTACGGGTCACTTTTTTCATGTTCTTCTCAGGAGGGTCCAAACCGTTTGAGATGGATCCGTTGGGCGAAGCCCTTCTTTGAGACATAACTGATTGTTGTGCAGCGAAAGGCGTTGAACGGCACAGTTGAGTTGGCTTCTCTATCCGCATGAGCTAGAGTCACTGCAGAATCCTTGGTACCGCAAATATCTGGAGAAAATACAACTAACTTTCAGACACTATTTGTCCTGCATGGCCAGATGCACACTGATGAAGGGCAATCCCTGGAAGTCTGACATGCCTAGCATGTTCCCTGAGATCTGAAACAGCGACACGACGGCCTGGGCACCCCAACACAGGCAACAAGCCCCGTGGGGTACTGAGTCAGCATGTTCTTCATGGCATCAACCTGGAGCCGCTGGGTAAACAGTTTGAGATGGGTCTCTCGCGGATGTTGGTTTAAAAGCCACACGCAAGCTGAGAGATATGCACTGAACATCACCAGTAAGGGGAGATGAAGGCATATCATGTCACACAGAAGTTAACCATCCATCTTCCGAAGGCAGTCCACTTTGTCCCATCCTGCTCACAAAACCCCCCAGAAGCTTGCTGGCTGCTAGTCGGGAACGCTCTAATGAAGTAGCAAACTGGACTTCCCCAGAGCATAGGGGGCAACTACAGGGATCCAACTCAGGACCAGGAAGGAAACTGTGACTCGATGCGGGGCACACTGCTGCAGGTAATACATGATGGAACATCAACGCTGCAGCATCTTCTTCAACTTACTAGCAGGGAATAAATTAAATGAATACAATTCCTGTATACTCTCTATATCACATATTCCCTCATTCTTCCTTGTCTGTGCGTGAGGCTTGGTTGAGAGAAAGCACCTTAGGAGTCAACAATACAGCCTTGAGAATCACGACAAGGATCATGGGACGGCAAAGTACGATGTCTTGCAGCCATAGTTGTACCCGAGAGACCTGCGATCCCCAACAAAAAACACAGATTGGACACAACAAGCTCGGAGGCCTCGCCGTCCACTCCCCAGGAGGTAATGGTGGAGTGTTCCGAGGCAGGGATGGAGAAGCCACAGGCTTTCCTTTCAGTAGCTGGAAGGTTTAAGCATGTAGCTCTTGTGGGCTTTTGGGCCTGGTATTTTGGAGGGCTGAAGCAGACGTCCTGCATTATAGGTTCGAGACTGGTGGGAGTAGTTTTGGGCCTGAGTGTCGTTGACTGAGAGCTATATCAAAGTCGGAGTGGAGAGTCCCCAAACACAGGCTGGGCCCCAGCTCGAGCTGGACCTGGCTCCAAACCCGATCTCCTAAACCCTTAAAATTATGCCATAGCCAGACTCTGCCCCAGACTAGTCCCTCTAAATCTCCGACCAGGCTTACACAAGTAAAAAAAGGCGTCATGCACACAAGGGCTCTATACCAAGACGGCTCTGAATGCTTTGCGCAGGGTTATGCAGGTCTCTACTGTAGCCGTGCTAGGAACAGCGGGGAAGCAATAAATCCGGAAGCTGTAGACGTCGGATGGAAGGCAGCACTGCCAATAGAATGCCTGCGCACCCTATATGATCTTCTACTCATCCCTAAACCCTAAATCCCTAAACCCAATGTCCCAACCCAGGGCAAAGCTTAAATCCCTAGACCCCATGTCACAGCCCAGGGGCACTGAGCTGTAGTACTTCTTACAGCAGAGAAGAGCTGCAACAGTGTCAGTGCCAAGGAAATTCACCAAGTGGCCAGCCTTAACTTGCTGGGGGGGGGGTAAGTAGGAGTAAGGGAATATACTATAGGATTTAAAGTTTAGGGATGAGTCGGGAATAAGGGAATACCTTATATAGGGATTATATGCCCTTATTCCCGGCCTTAAGTTGAGTTGCTGTTTCAGAAACTCAAATTAAGTTACCACTATATGGGTCCTGAATTAAGTTACCAAAGTACTGGTATGTTCTGAATAACAAGGTTTCCTGGCTAGAGTAACTTAGTTTAAGTTCCTCAGCAGCCGCGGAGTAAGGAGAGAGCCCAGGCGCGGAAATGATGGTCAGAATACTCGTACTCGGAATCATGTCAGAACCGATGGTTCTGGTAATGATCCGAAGAGAAGTGGCGATGGTTGGGAGAACGATACAAGCAATATGCGTGACGAGACCAGCACGAATGGATAGTGAGACTGCGGTGTCCCCCATTCCAGAAAGCATAAGCCCACTACATGCTGATGCGATGTCTTCACTTCAATGTTTGGGGCAAGCAGGGTTTCCAACTTGGGCCAATGGAATGTCTGTTTGGTGGAACTGAAATTTAGGCTTGGGTGGGTTCAGCGGATGTTGTGGTGGCATGCCGTGAGAATCAAAGAATGCTGTCTACATGGCTAAAGCCCAGGGACTCCGCCAATGGCCGCCGACTCCACTGAGGAGACGCCTCGGAAGCCGAAGTCGTGCAGCTTGAAGCCGGTTCCTCAGTATAGTAGTTTCCATTTCATTTCCATTATCCCTATATAATCCCAATATATACCCCTAATATAACCCTATATATCCCTATAGTAAGCTTTAGTAGTCTCAAGGTTTTCTTGTGGTTTGGGGAATATGGAAGGTACTTGTACACAGGGATGCTGGATGGAATTAATTTCCAAGTTTTGATTTTCCGTTATTGGGATGGTCCAAGTCTTGAGAATGATGGGGCTTGGCAGGTTGCTGGAGCAATTTCAGCTGCTTTGATGCGGTTGTCCACCAGCTATAACAGGCCATCAGTTATGGGGATCAATTACAGTGAGAGTAAGAAGTTTGGGTCTATGTCAAGCTAAGTATGCGGCATGGGTATCTATAGAGATTGCGAGGGGCGAGGGGATTATCGTCAATCGATGTAAATATATGTAAATGCATCAAGCTCCCCAAAAACACCCCAAAACATGTGGATCTTGCCCACAGGCCATATTTCGGGATCCCAGGGAGAGGCTCCATTTCTGGGAGTGTTGTTGCCGTGCTGACACCAACACCACGCCCGAAATTATCAAAGTCCATGTGGCTGCTTTGGCGAAAGGCTAGTGACTAGGAACGGCACAGCCTACCCTTCATAAGTCAGAAGGTCTCAGATCTGGATTTATTGGAGAGGACGTTCTCACTACTCACTGCTTACATCTTGAACATACTAGCCTAGCAATGTCCTATGCTATCCATGCAAATGTGTCCTGCATTCCTAACCCACATAACCACATCATCCAGAAAATTCGCATCCACTGCCATGCATGATGTTCAGAACCCCTCAACTCATCTGGCGCCAAGAATCCCATTGGCAACGCCCATTCCGTGTTCCCAGTCTCCTCCAGGGCCTCTGCTGCCATGTTTGAGGGTTCTTTGTGCTTGTAGCGTAGGGTTTGAGGCTCTATTGTCTTGTTGTGGGATTGGGGTTTAGGGCTTCAGGGGTGATGCAAGTCAGCCAGTAATCATCACAGCTGGAACACGTACAGCGCGCAAATACTGAGCCGTAACAGGCACATCCATCTGCAAAACAACCAGCATGCGAGTCTTGAACGCCAGCCTTGTGGATGGAAATCTTCTGAAAGCGGCTGTTGCTGGCCACAGTCATTGGATACCACACCTGGTCAGGCTTACACTGCGAGCGGGAGGTGTAAATGTGACCACATTTGGCTGGGGTGCACGATCCCGCAAAATACTTCAAGAAGCTATGAAAATCTGGACTGCAATCTTCACAGAAGGCGATATTCGCAGAGAGTCTCACACAGGGAAGAAGTGAGCTTCGGTCATCAAAGGCTTTGCATGGAGGAAAGCAAATCCAAGATTCCAAGATGACTTTGTCGAGAAAGACCATACGCCCATGTGCACAACAAACTCAGGCGTGATTTGGCAGGAATCCTCGCCATGATGCCGCACTAGCTACACAGCTATCAGTTGGGGTATGCACTGGGTATGCATTGTCGGGGTGAGGTCGCTCCGCAAGAGGACTCAAAGCATTCACAGAAAAAGACACACGTTCTGTACAGGCAGAACTGATCTGATAGGGAAGCCTCCACGCTCACCAAAACCATGAAACAAAGACCAAATGTCATGATTCATGATCTCAAAGCAGACCTACCTGGACCAAAAGCGTCTCCAGGAAGTTGGTGAGCCAGAAGCACTTGGGATCCGTGTTTACCTGGTCTGCAGGTCAGATGCCAGAATTAAATGACCCACATATCATTGCAGCAAGCGTAGAAACAGCACTAACTTCAGTAATGTATTATAGAGAATATGGTAGTTAATCTAGTTGCACAGATTCTGGTCATGTGGGTTGCTGTTGGACATGGGGATTGCACTCAGGTGTACGAAGAACGCCTAGCCGCCAGAGGAGAAGACGAGATGTAGCATGAGCCGTACAAGAAAAGAGAGTCTGAGATTTTGCATCCTTCTGTAGGCTCTTCTTGCAGGAGATTCGCCATCGTGAAGAGCGCGGTCTTTGTTGGCACCACCATGCCTTGCAAAGCGCCAAAGCGCCAAAGCACATGCTCCTCCCACATGCCCCAAAGTTACACGGGAGTTGCATGGAGTTGCCATGCAAAAGGGGCGGGGGGAGTACGGAATCCAAAAGCCAATGATTAAGTAGCTGGCTGTTGGGTGCTGCTAGTTGTGGGGTAGGGAAAGGGCCCTGCAGTTTGAGACATTGCACTTGTCTGAGGTACTTGCGAAAGTGGATGCCTTTTTTGGGCCTGCTCAGTGGACATGCTGAACACTCCGCGTAACGCCTGCAAAATTCGGCTCTCATCCCCATGAAGCCCCTTTGATGAGAAGCCTTTCCACCTGATGCAACACACAAAGCCCTCGACATCATCAACCCTCAGATATCGTATACACGAACATCTAATACACTACTTATCTAAATCCTGGGATACTGCCTAGGACACGGCACACAAATCCAGATGACAATGTCTGTAAGCCCCTGCTAAACGTTCAACCCAACTGATGCAAGACGTAGCCCACTGAAGTTCAGGAGCCTTCAGGCAGGGCCTTGATGGCAATCGGGAGTCTTCCTGCGTGCTCATCCATGATGGTCGTAGATTTTGGAGGCATGGAGGTTTAGGGATTAAGGCTACGGGGCCAGGGCTCAAGGAGCAAGAAATTGGGGCTCGAGGAAAGCTTGGCGGTGGGAAGAAGAAGACGCGTGATGGGCAGTTTGTTCTGAAGAGCAAAAACCGCTTGTTTTGGTGCGTTGGCTAGGTTGTGTATGTCAAGCGCAGTGGTCTTAATTCGTTGATTTGAAGCTACTTGAAAAGGCGCATGGTTTGCGCACATATGACTTGATCTTTTTTGAGATCGTCGGCCCTCATGCGACCCTAAGATACTAGGATTCTCATTGTAGCGATCCTGACAAAGATTCCCACAACTTGCATCCGTCAAGCCAGGCTAAGGGTCCATGGCTACAGGCAACAGTCGGGCTCCCAATAACACACCTCCATTGCTGCTTTGAACAGCAGGGCTGATGAGCGATGAAAAGAGCTACGCAAAGCTGAGCTGCGACAGCTTCAAGTGAGCTAGCTTGCTAACTTCTTGTGCCATTTGAGGGGTCTCTGGATGTCCTACACAATCACAACATAATCCACGACGTCTCCTTGGAGGAACTCAAGTTGGAGAACATCAAAATTGGATGCATCTGGTGCTGCAACAATGGCACACTCATGCGCAGAAGCAGAACCCTGCATTGTCACAAAGTGAGGCAAGCCGACACAATTTCAGCTTTGTACTATTCCGGCCTGACTACAACAGTATGTGGACCTTCCAGAAGATTGCATTTCAAGAAAATTTGCGGGACGCAAGCCAACTGGGACTTCTCACAAACAACAAAGACTGCAACCTGCCTCCATGTGTCTTGAGGATGTATTCGAAACCTCGGTCACCCATGCACGTAAGCTAACGGTGAGACTTCTTGTACAGGGAATTCCAGCATGGCATGCAGCATATAATACGTACCACTTTGGACCACGGTGGACGGAGGAAACCTTGAGCCATAATGTTGTATTTCCTTATATGAGATGGGGATTTCCAGAAATGGCAAGCCCCAATCTGGATCCCAATATGCAATCATCCGTCGTATCAAGACTCCTGCGAGGGAGCCTCTTTTTTTTGGAAACCCTCCCATTTTGAATGAAACGTGGCGAAAGATATCCTCCATCCACGGTAGGGATCTAGCTTGAAACTTCAGGCTCGATGAATTCAAGACTATCACAAGGCTGAGGAGACTCCAAAGACGACAGGCGCAATATGGGCACTCTGCCGAGCATGCGGCCTTGGGCACCTTCATTTGTTAAGCACCTTCTTGGAAACTTATCTAGGCGGGGCTTGTTAGTAGGTTAATTGACGACGCTGCTGGCATCCCGCCCAGAAAGTCAACCATGTCTTGGTGCATCATCCCCTCTCAAGCCTGCGGCAGTTGCACCAAAAAAATGAGGCAAACACAAGTGACAAAGCGGCAAGGGGAGAGCTGCTCCCTTTAGCATGTTCTTGCTTCCAGGCCACCCTCCTTGTAGAACAGGCCATCGCCTGGCCAAGACTGCAAGACAGAAGCTTCAAGCGCAATTGAAACCTGAGGCTTGACCTTCAGTATCTAAGACACCTTTGGACTGCATGCCAGAATCGCACACAGCTCTTAAGCAAACGTTCCTGAGCCTAAAACCTGAACCTCAATGGCTTTCAAATCTGGACCTGAGCGCTTAAAGGTACCATCGTGCGCAAAACAAGACAAAGATTGTGCGCATCTACATGACGTAGATCGTAAAGCAAGGCCGAATCAACTTCTCTGAATTTTTGGCACTGATGTCCGCATCAAACCCAGCTAGGCCAAATAAGCTGCTCCGCATGCCTTGAAAGTGCTCCGAGCAGAGCCTCAGCTGAAGGCTGTATGCGAAACTTGCTCTCAAAGTGAGCATGTGTGGGCTCAGGCTTGGGGATCTGAAAAGCTTCAAATTCAGACTTATCGCGTAGGTTTTTGCTTCGCTTTAGCATCAGGATTCACGCTGCCATTTAAACTAGTGGCATGTTTCGATCGCTGCGTTTGTGTGGGTTCAGGAACTGCTCAGACCTCCTCCTAACCAAAGCATGTCACGCAGGTAATGTTTGGGAGGTTATGCGCTTGTCGCTGGCCATGCGCACTCAACTTCTGATTACTTCAAAGCCTACCACAGACCGAAACCCACAAACCCCAAAACCTGGAGTGCTGACGAGGGAACTCCGCGGCCTCGTCGATTTTCTCGCGGGTGATAACCTGCCAACATGCGGGGCTTGGGTGTAGACTCGCGCGTTTGCGCGCTCCATGAGAATAGTGGGACCAAGACCTTCCTTGTTAAATTAAGTACCATCTCCAACTAATTCGGAACCCCATACTGGCCCCTACTGTAAGCTAGACTGCAGCCTTTGCAGCGCCCATTTCAAGCTAAATGCTTGCTTTCGAGGAGTGTAATTCACTTCTCAGCTGTGGCTGAAGTTCAGCTGATACCAGGGCTCCATGCACGAGAAAAAAAAAATGCGTGGTAGAAAGGCTTGCAGTGCTCAATATGGCCTAAGCCAGCCCATATACATCAGGTCAGTACATCTAACACTGAGCGATGAGAGGGTGGTCTCATATCAACCCCGGAAGGGTGTGGTGTCTAAAGAGGCGCGACAACCAGGGACATGGGCATGAAGGAGCCAATTCAGTATTCAGAGATTGATTATATAGGTTCTTGTGACATCCACTCCCCGTCTCCCTTAAGCAACAGTCAGTAATTGCGATTGGGAGGCAAGGTGGACTTATGGATACCTGGTAGTTGACAACATACCTGCTGTTCCAAAGCCAACAACTTCGGATAAATAAAGAACATCCTGCGTTATGAAAGAACTATACAAGCCGAGTCCTCATTTCATGTTCTATTCCATGGGTTGGGATTTATGTTGCCAACGTCACTGGACCTGCATACCTAGACCCCCCTCCCCCCCCTCAGAATGAAATTAAAGCCTGAACATGCGTGCCGCAGAGCGCCTTGCCCATCAAATAGCGTTTGATGAAGTATTGAAGGCCGAAAAAGCAAACCTTCCACTTGGACTGTTCAGGGGCCGCAGGTCTATGAGACTTAGGAAAAGCTCTGCAGGGGCATCCTCACAGAGAGTCAGAGGCTGAATAGGTCGTCTCAAAATTCAAGCGCCTAGTGAGTGGGTAGACTGTTCATCAGCACCCGGCTCGGTGCGACTGAGGACCCTCTAGGTCTGCCAACTGCTCACATGTCATTGCCCTTGAAACTCTCTCTGCCCATGCTGGAACCGCAGAGCATTTGCCATGCACACAGCTGCCGTAGCAAAATCAAATCAGCCTTCCGGGCCCATAAAGTCAGAGCCGGCGTAGCGAGAATGCCAGGTCTTAAATGAAGTCACAAGTTTCAAGCAGATAGCCTCGTTCCAGCCCTCCCGGTCGCAGCCACGACTCTCGAAGTAGCTGTAGACCTGACGTTGCCAGGGTCCAAAATGAGATCTGTTCCTGCGCCGGCAAAGCCTTGAACTACAAGGTCTGGCATTGAGCATTGAAGTGCTGGGAGACTACAGGTTGTGGCTTCTGCAAACGCAGAGGTTGGAACTAGGACTTAGACGGCAAGCGACGTGACGCATGCCAATTCGTACAGCAGCTGCAAACTGCTGAGGCAAGGCGGACAAGCCGCATAGGGGCTGCCACCATGCAACTACGATGGCAAGGCAGAAGGAATCGATCTTGTTGCAGCCAAGTCACATATTCAGTTCCCTTTGGATACTGCTTCCAGTGGCCTGAAAGCGTGTGTTGTGTTCAGCATAAGTAAACAACGACCTTGCGTGGGAGGATGTTTCAGCATGTAGCATGTCAAGAAGCATATAAAGCCGGAACGGCCACCAAACTTTGTTGCAGAGATGCGTTCACGCAAGATCCGTTCCTGAAAAGCGGTGCAGCATTGTTCGCATTAAACCCATGGTCACTCCTGCCTTTGGGTAAAAGTGGAGGTTGAACGGAAGAACCTGGAAGCCCTCTCCGGAAACACGATGAAGCTTGCATTGATCGCCGAGCTACTGAACTTGTAGCTGTCTGTGGCCAAGATCAGATTGTCAGTCCATCCTTGTCTCGCTGGGTCACTTGGCAATTAGGGGTGCATAGATGTACACTTTGAACCTATGGAAGCACACTGACAAGCAGCATGTGTGGAACAAACTCGACTGCTACTAAAGGCAGAGCCCTGAAGAGCCATGATGCCGGCTATTGTCTTCTTGCTATGCTTGCTCCTAGTATTCGCCACTTGCTCAATCTTAAAGCACGTACCGTTGGCAACTCGAAATCAGCCCTTCTGCAGTTTACATGTTCTACTCAACGCACGGATGTTGAAGCTAAACCCTATAGACCGTCTACACATGCACCTTGAATCCTCAAACCCAAAAAACTTCGGGACAGACCCTGCACCCCAAAACACGCGAAGCCAGGTACATAAGCCTGTGCCAAGCATGTGATACAAATTACTTGGCTGCCCCTTTAATCCCCCACTAAAAGCTTAATTTCAAGCTCTCTTAATTACAGGAGGCCATAAGCTATAAAGTGCTAAAGTTGTAGAAAAAGCACCTCCCCCTCCACAAAAAAAAAGTCCTGTACACTTAGCCCTAGAAGGCACCTTCAGAACCCCAATGTCAGATTGCTTTTTGGACATCACCAGGCCCCAAATCGAGCAACGCAAGCCGTGTGTCAAAACGTATATAACAATCATAACACCAAGTAGGACTACAATTACAGCCCGTGGACATTATAGTATAATAGAATACAGTATATTATAGTATTATACAATTGTTATTGCAAGGCCTTCTTCAGGGTTGGCATTCCATATGTCTGCTCAGCTAAACCACGCAAAGTCTGGTGTCTCATCCCCAAACCTCCAACATCCATCTCCGAAATGATAGAACCCTTGCTGTAAAGAAGTGGGAGCTCACAGACTCAGAATTACCCATCATGGCCCCGTGACCCTCTGTGCCCCAGGCGCCTCTGTATATCTATATCTGCATGACACTATGTACATACGTGTATATACATACTTATACACATATACACATACACATATACACATATAGACGTATACATGTATGTATGTACATATGCTGCTTCATCTGAATCCTTTCAAAGCTGCCCACGCAAGCCTTCGGCATGGAGGATAAGTCAGCCGCCACGGGCTTCGGCGCCTCGATGCTCACCTTACTCTTAAAATTTAGTTGGCGGAGGAGTAAGGAAAGAAATATAACCCTTGCCGTAGCGAATGTATACATATACAGATACATATATATATATATGTAGTAATATGTGTGCGCATTCATAAGCATGTATACACAACTAGGGACCAGGTTCCATTCTCCCATTTCCTCCTAGTGAACCATCAGCAAGTCACATAGGAGCTGCCCGCGCCACCCAGTCGCTCCTGGAGAGATGTTGAATGACTTTGTTCAGCGCCCCCTTATAATCCAGGATTTATAGGGTTTGGGATTCAATGTTTAGGGTTGGGGTTCAGAGTTCTGGGTTAGGGCTGCATGTGGGGGTTCCAGTAACTCTGGTACTAGTACCTTGGGATGCGGGATTGAGAGTTAAATACAAGGACTTGTTGACAAGATTTCGTAACCCCGCTATGAGGTCGCTAGGTTACTCAGATCCTCATACCAGTTCTGAAAAAAAAACTTTCATCCATCTCCCAAAGCCCTGCTCCAGCTGCTTGGGGCCCTTCGTCTTCAGGTGCCGTCAAGAGCAGAATTCCTTTTTGGTTCCCAGGAAAATATGACACCAAAGATTTTCCGATACAATGCTTCGGAAATTTGACAATTGTCATCTGGGAACTATACGGTCTTTGCTGGGATCACATGTGTTGATAACACCCTGCCCTGCGAAGACGCTTTAGAGAACAACCGTTGCGGGCCTGGGTCGGAAAGGTTCAGGATTTGGGCTTCAGGGTTGTGATCTCAAGGGTGGCGGTCACGTGCTCCTGCAGACTCAACCGCTCCCTGAACCCCGCTCTACAGTAAATATCGAAACTTAAGTTAGCTAGAAGTATATAGTAAAACCAGTCCTCTGTGCTCGCATTGGGCGTTTGGCCTTGACAGCACACAAACCTCAGCTGTTGTCAGAGAGCTCTTTTTTGGATGATTTGTTTTCCGGTTACGCCGACGGTTCAGTCTGCATCATGAACCTTGTTGTTGCCATTATTGCTGCTGTCTTTAACACATGAACATCAATGTTGTGAGTACGTATACTGACTAGCACTGCCAACATGATTACCCTTGGCTTCACTTCTGAGCCTGTTGGCTCAACTAATTCTATCACAGTACCAATTCTGAACCAGCTGCCCATCTTTCCACACCTGCCCCTCCTTCACGCTTCTATAACTGGACCGCGCCATAGCAACCCCTATCGACCTGTGCCTGCGCACTCTCCATAGGAGCCAGAGCATCACTTGATACCATGAAAAAATCCAGGCCATCCCTGCGCAACGGCTCAAAGCCTAAAGAGGTCCGTCACAGAATCACCTGTATGAAGTGCGATCAAGGCGCATCACGTCGAACGAGATCCCCTTGACCCCTAGAAGCTCGACACACGAAACGAAAACAGCTCTCGGAAGCGGGCTTGGTAAAGGACACTCAACAGCCACGAAACTGAATTTGACATATTATGCAGTAGAAGGATCGTCCAAATGAGACCCGCAAGGGCTACGAGCCTTCATATTGTCCTACACTGATGCCAAGCACCGGCTTTTAGCACGGAGCGTCCAAAAATGAGGAGCCCAAAATCATAAACAGGTGTCCAGGTTTTCAGCGCGCCTGGAATGGGAAGCACAACAGCACAGTGGAGGCACTGTCTGCAATCACTTAAGAAAAAAGACTATGAGGTTGCTAGGCCCTAGGCAAAAGCCGCAGCGCAGAGGTCAAGGGCTAGCAACGGCGGACATATATATATATATATATACACACATCCTTCTTGCACGAACTGCCTCAAGGATAACCCAAGGACACCTCGTACGTACTCCATAGCCCATAGCTGTGTTTGCCCTTGCTGGAGCGAAGCTTGATTGATCGGCCAGCTATGTCCTCTCCAAACTGTCGGCTCAAACTTCTGCAACCAACGACGGCATTGTACGCAGCTAAATGCTAACATGTCAAAGCCCTGCCAACTTCCATCCTTAAACCCCAGACCTCCAAAGCTTTAAACCCCTATCACGCTGAACGTCAAACAGTAAGCCTCCAACCTGAAAATGTAGCGCCCAAACCTCGGACCCCCAACCCTACACCGCCTCCGCAGCCAGTTGACCCCAGTGCCTCCTGCAAGGATAGCCTGAACGCGGGATTTATGAATGTCCAGGACTTGGGGATCCAGGCGTTGACTTGAGTTATGTCTGAAGTATGAACTTGGTAATTAAGTTATGGATCCACACAAGAGAACCTCATTTCGCCATCACTTTGCCATCACTTCGACCTGCTTGCAGCGTCTGGCAGTTGTGCTTTTGCGCGAGTCTTTCCTTATCATGCGTGACCCATCAAGGCCCTAGTGCCCTATGGGCGCTTCAACCAAGAATTATCACGGACCGTGTAACCCAACCTCACGCTGCCACAGGCTCTGCAGGAATTCCGCTGTTTTCGTGCTGCCTCTTCGACATCGTCATCGTCATCATCCTGATTTCTCGTATGAAGCCACTACAAAGCATAGCGGCGGCATAACGGCATAGCAAATGCTTGTTCATTTTTCCAACTTGTGCAGACAACTGCCACTGCATCATCTGGAGCTCGTTTGGATTAGTACCTGCAGGATTACCCTTCCAATCTCGACACCTGAGCACAACTACAACAGTTCATGTCGTACTATCATGCCAATATACCACCAATACACTCCCAATATAATAACCCCTACATAACCCCTATATACTCCCAATATAACCCCAATGTAATGTTGATGGCGGCAGAAACCTCTAGCACGACAGGGAGCAACGGGGAGCCCGTACTAAGCCCAAACCATCCCAAACCCCAAGCCCACCTCATCTCCAAATGCTGCTCCGTATGCTGACTGCAAGACTGCCTTTCCGGAAGCTTGAGCCATTGGACGGGGTCTCCACGGCTTCAGGGCCTGGGACCTAAAATCTGCCAAGGGTTTGCCAGTAAGGATGCAACCAATTTACTGCACGTGCGAGGCTTCGGGTTCATGCAAATCATCCTGGCAGCTTTGCGTAGCCTTTGTTGCTGCTTCTTTCGAGCGGGCTGTGCCCTCCATCTCGAAAGTTGAAAACAAGCAGAGCTCTTCCTTGCGCAGTGCTCAGAAACAATATCTCAAACAAAAAACAAGGCCTGCGGGTGGCAATCACATTCTTTCGCCCAACGCATCTTAGCAACAGCAGTCTAGCAACAGCATGTGTCAGAAGGGCAGCAGGAAACTCTGGTGGAATGGTTACAAAATCCGCACGGACTCCTTTGAACAGCTTAGCTTCAAAATCAAACAGCATGCAGAGACTCTCAAGAAGGTACCGCATAAGGATCCTTCGAGTTGAGATGACTGATAGGGCCCTAGATTTTCAAATATTCTTTCGGCTCACCATTGCATTCCGCGTGGTCGATGACCTTAGCCCCGAATCTGAACCACAGGCCACGAGAGCAATGGTAGCCTTTCCTGTGACAGTACCTCTACGATCGCCTTTGGCCTATCTACGGTTGCCATTGCGAGCCCTTCTGCTCCTGCTAGCCTGGAATCCAGAAGAGTCAAAGATCGCACGATTAAAAAATCTGCCCAACCCTCAAATAACATCACACTGGCGTCAGGGAATCACCAACTGCACACGAAGGGAAAGCATTGACTACCTAGTGATTCTCCTCCTCGCAATGTTGACTACGATCTTGGACAACCATGGTCCTGCCTCGCTGTCATTGCTCACATCCTGCAGGGCTTCTTGCCGCAGACTCTCCACCTGGAACTCAGGCTTGGGATGCTTTTCTCACACTTCACTTTGGCAGTTCCTGCGATAGACCATGCTTACAATATGTGACACTGAACTATGGGGATGGTGGCCAAGAACAGAAAGCCGCACTTTTGTTTCGGCTTCACCTCTCAGAGTGCTCAAGTGAGACCGAGGACCAGCGGCAGCGGTATTACGATATGCAACGGTCAGCCATTAACTTTACGGCACCAGATTGTCAATAACTATATTCCATGTCATGCCTCTTTCTTTGTTCGTGACTCTCCGAACACTAACTCCAGCACCACTTGCATACCACAGCATGATCAAGAACAGTTTCAGCTGGTCAGTTCGTACCTCCACACAAGGCTAAGCAATGTAAGGATCGTAAAACGGTAATGGACAATATGACAGGCTTGAATTGAAGATACGCACCTGATAGCAACCAATCTGCAACTCTACTTGATGTGACATGTGACGCCCAAAACACGCAAGACACATCAAGAGACTATTCACAGCAGTCCAAACACAAGCTGAGCATGCTCAGAGTCCAGTCGGCGCCTCTGCTTGCAGCTCCTTGGGCAATGCTCCGGCAGCCAACATCTGATCCACCTGCGGTCTGTTCACATCCGTGAACTGAGGAGCATGAAACCTAGATGCCAACTCAAGCTGCACTGCTTGGCCGCCTCTCCTTCTGCCAACTCGCTGTGCAAATATCTCCTTGGGTGGGGGAAGTCTGTAGCACCTCCCCAAGGCAGACCCCATCGGGCTCAATATCTAGGCTGGAGCGCGAAATTGTGACAGTTGGTACTGACGCTGGATTCAAATTCATAATATCAGCAGGGCCTTGACCGGCTCTCAAACACGCATGAACGTCTTCCAGGCTCTGACAATGCTGTGCTGTCTACTCAACATTCCAAGCAGACTGGATTGAGGCTGAGGACCAATCCTTCTCTAGGCCTGCAGGATCACTGAAGGTTTTGTAACCCCTCACCCATGCCGCCCTAATCACCCACCTTGCCACCGACAGCTCCCAAAACGCAGTGATCAAACCCATAGCTTGGGAGCAGGATGGGTTGTTTGAGGAAGCCGTTCACGACCCTGAATGCCAGCTCGCAAACGCGTGCTTGTGAAGTTGTAGGTATCTATGGACATTTCACTGTTGCGTCCGTAAAGGCTCATGACACCCTCCCGACTCAATGGGCTGAGGGCGTCAATTTGATGGGCTGCTATCTGCCTTAGCTTGCCAAAGCTGCCCAGTTTCTGCAGCAGCTCTTGCTCATGTTCACCTGCCGGGTCTTCTGCAACCGCCGGCTCGTAGTCAATGGTGATGGACAGGCAGGGCAAGGGCTCTTCCCTGCACAGTCTGGAACTGTCTTACTATCTTTCATGTTCTTTACCTTGGAGTCATCATCCTGTCATGTTTGCTGTAAGTTGCAAGTATCGCCGCTCTTGCTAGCATCGTAGCTGCTAGTGCCCAATTGTGTAAGGAGTTCACGGCTGTTGGCGACTCGTCGAGGTTGCTTCTGGGCTTCTGGTGTTCAGGACTTTTTGCGGAAGGAGCTCATTTGAAGGCAGCAGCTCGTTACCATGTTAGTCGTCCTCTTGCTGCTACAAGTCGGATTGGAATCTGTAGTTCCGTGTCTGACAATACGAATAGAGTCGTACGAATGTGATGGATAGTACCAATCCTGGATGCAATTAGGTCGTTCGTGTGGTTTTAGTCAGATTCCTCACAACCGAACCTCTGAAAGCACTGCTGCTGCCCGTCGGGACCTCCACTTGATACGAAGCTGCAGGTTTATGGCTCCATGGCTGGAAAACGCTACCCTTCTGCAAAAATGTTTTTGACTGAATGTCAACACACCTGTAAACCTAAAACAGCACAAGCATGACCATCACCAATGATAGACGCTGCCATGATTTCAAGAATGATGTTGGGCGCACCTAGGGCGTAGGGCACAGTCACATCTCACACAAGGCGCCTTCCCAGCGCTGCCGGTACACCCTGCCACTCATCCGCATCCTGCCGAATTCTGGAACAGCAGGAGATGGCAACAAAAAAGCAACAAACTTAAACAGCCGTCGGAGTCACAAGGATGATCAGTACCTGCCTCACATAAATGATTTGTGCATGGTGCCTGGCTTGGGGGGCATGTACATAGAGTTTAAAAGTCTGATAACCGGCTTGTACCAGCAACCCCTGGACTCCAAAAACCCACCGCTGAACCTGTAAGCTCTAGCAAATCGCTTTAATAGCCCGAATTTCATGGGTTCCCCTACAAACCCCCCAGACTAATTGGCCTTAAATAGCCGTAATTTTCCCAATTATCCCTGCAAGTGATCTTAATTCAGGGTGAACTTAGGGGGGTAGTATAAACAGCGTAGTAAGGGAATCCGAAACCGTAACCCCTGCTCAGCTGTGAATCGCAGGCCTCACTTTCTGAGGTTGGCTTCTTCGTTTTGGGCGCTGCTGCTTGTGCCTGGCAGCTGAAAGCTCAAGGCACATCTTAGGTTTTGGGGAAGTACCCTCGCCCAAACTACCATGGAACTCGAATAGTCTCTACGTATCATCCTAAACCCATTGGCCGACATGATTCTCTAATGTTGCAATAATGGGTGCAAGTAATTTGCAGGCTGCATGGAGCTTCAACAGTTTATGAGCTATGCGCTTTGCACCATATTGAAGCTACGTAAGGCAGTGTACACACTGGGGGTAGTCGTGTAGGTCTAGAAACTCCTACACATGCTCTGTAGCTTGATCTCCTACATTTTGCAGGTATCCTGCCAAGGCTGAAAGCAAGACTTACTAAGCACCAAGAAGTTGTTAGGATTTTATAGTGGTTATATAGGGATAATGGAAAAGAAAGTGGAAACTACTGTAATGGGTTATATAGGGACTACTACAATATGGATCCATTAGCTTGACTGCGCCTTGGCTGGGGTCGACGTGCTTCTCAGAGCAAGGAGAGCCTGCACTCATAGCTGGCGTTGGTTAAGGACTTTTGGGGCTTTTGGCTTGCAGTGAAAGGCTGTGTAGGCCGTATAATATGATGGGATAATACAGGGACTATGTTGGGGTTATATAGGGGTTATACCCAATGATGGAGAATCAAATGGAAAATGAAATGGAAACTAGAGATTATAGACTCTAAATGCTCTGAATGGTCACACCAGAACAACTGTAGTCCGGACGATTCAGCAAGCGCAAGATGAGGCAAGATGACGAGAGCCCGTGAGGAAAAGAATTCCAGGGGATCAGGAGCGCAGCCAACGCCAAAATCTTCCAGACGCTGCCACGCTGGAGGTGCAGGATGGCTTGAAGACTTGTTGCCTCGATCTCGGCGTCAGCATCCACAGATGGCGCGACTGTGGCAGGGCATTTCTTTTGTTCTGAAGGCATTTGCTTAATCAGGCAAGCTTCAGGACAAAGTGAGAAATTGAGGGGCTCATCATCTGCGGTGATCTATGCCAAATCAAGGGATGACCAAGTCAGGAAGCGTCTCCGTCTTTGTTGTCAGTGTGACAGTAGCTTTCTGTCAAGACGAGTGTGTGGCCACGGCGTGGTTGCAACTTATATAAGCCTACAATTACTACATCTTGCCGATTACATGCACATCAAGTGCGGTCTCAAGGGCAGATACCAGGAAGTTCTCAAAATACTCACCCAAAAATGGTAACTTTCCATTGTGTCAGCAGCCGCCTATACTTGGCCATCATTGTTGCAGCTTCTCCAGCAGTCGCCCACTCTCATCCTCATACGTTCCCGGCCCCATTGGCTCTCCCTTCCTAGTTGGGGTCCCAATGAACACCACCTAACAGAATAGCATTGTGAGGATCCACTTATGACGTTGACATGATCACAACCAAAAATCCCACCTACAATGCAGGCAGCCTGGAGCACTCCAATCGTCAGCCGCAGCTACGCCCCAGTCGTCAGCCAGCACCGCAGCCGGCGACGCGGCCGGCACATCTGCAGCTGAGACCGGATAACCTGGTGGAAAGTTTATACTGAGGGTTTGGGGGGGGTTCTGGTTTTTGGGGCGTAGGGGACGGAATGAGGGAATGTAGTTAGGGATGACTGTAGGAGATGCTGCCGGGACAAGTACAGGGATCCATTCCCGCTGAAGCATCTGGGACTCAACCACGCCCCGAGCGCATTTTAAAAGAGCTTCTAGCGAATGGCTCCCTGCTGATGCTGCAGGCCTAAGAGCAAAAGCAGACTGCAAACTCCTCCATGCAACCATCAGTAAAGCCACTCGCCAAGGGCAAGCCGCAACAATGCCTAAACGTCGACACCCCTCACAGGCATACTCTCAACCCTTACAACACCAATATCAGGGTGTTTGCAACACACGTGCGTGCCTGCTCCCTGGCTGTGCGACTCCTGGCAACTGCAGTTATCTTGCACGCCGCGCTCTGGTGTACAAGATTCCATGCGGTGTCTGTTTGTTCAAAGCTCCTGTTTTCTCAGTAGTGAAGAGATAGGGTGTTGAGAATTTAGAGAGTTCGGATTCAAGATGTTGAAGTACTACTCCCGTGCGGGCAGATTTCAAGCAGCAAGGGCAGCCGCAAACTTTGGAACAGGGTAAACCCAGTGCAAAACAGTAGAAAAACGGACGACAAACCTCAGTAATGATGATAGTGATGAACATGATGGCAATGGCGATAAGGATGACAACGGTCATGGCGATCATGATGATGATGATGATGATGAGCAGGATAACAAGCATTATAGCCATGCACATTACCATCGCACTGTGGAGAAGGAGGAGTAGGAGGAGGAGGAGGAGGACAAGAAGGAGTACGAGGATGATGATGAACAAGATGATACTGACCAGGATCTCATGTTGGAGAAGACAGCAGTGTGGTTTCACAACAAAATGTGACACGTGTACTTGTGGAATTGTAGCAGTACAAATGCTGTCAAAAGGATGCAAGGTGCAACAGGCATCAGGCCTCGCCAGCAGTGTCTGCGATGATTCCTGTACCTGAATTCCGTCAACTTCTTCCGATGTGAATGTGAAAGTCCACGAGCATCCGTGCAAGTGAACAAATGATGCGTAATTGGTCTGGCAAACCCAGCAGCAGCTCTAAAAAGGAGCCCGCAAAACTCTTGGAGCTGTATACATGGCTGCTTGGATCTTGGGGAGGCCTCCACAACACAACTCCTCCCCCTCCTCCTTCTCCTAATTGCTGCTACTACGAATCGTCCTACTACTACGACTTCTCCTCCTCCTGCTACGACCACTGCTACTGCTACTGCTCCTGCTACTACTTCCGGTGCCGCTGCCGCTGCCGCTGCCGCTACCGCTGCCGCTGCCGCTGCCACTATTGCTGCCGCTGCCACTGCTGCTGCTGCTGC
>CAJNIZ010018558.1:57557-90098 GCA_905231905.1 Symbiodinium pilosum
CGATGCCCTCCAAAGCGGTCCCGCGCCATTGGGCAAACTGCGAGTCTATAGCAGCAACCTTCACCTCAAGCCCGGTCTCCAAGCGATAAATCTTCTGATGGAGGCTCTCCTAGGCGTTGCAGCCAACCTTGTCACGAGATGCTGTTGACAATGCCCGCACCGTCTGATGAATGCTGCGAAGCTGGTCTGATTCGGCCTTTTATTGTGAAAGCAAGCTTCTCAACTCCTTGCTCTCGCTCTCGAGGGTGCTGATGCTCTCCAAAGCCTTGCTGAGCTGTGTTGTCCCAGAAGGACCCGCTTTACCCGGCTGTGACATTGCCGTCTGGCCACCTCCATCGGCGATTGATCAAAGACGTCCTTCTGGTGTAGAAGCAAGAACACCTGGCTACATTCCGAGAACCCATGTGCTGCAGCAATATGTAGTGCTGTCCAGCCCATGGTGTCGGTCTGTAGGGGGTCGCACTTGCACCCCAGCAAGAATGCCGCGACCTCCTGATGACCATGGCGCACCGCCACGGAACGGTTTGTCAAAGGATCTGCTGCTTTCAACCAAAGGTCAAAGTCTGGTTCCGTCTCAACGGTCTTCAGGGCTTGCAGAGCGCGAACGGCTCTGGCGGTCTCAGTACCTCATGGAGCAAGAAAACGGTCGAAGAGGTCTTCGTGCATGTCCGCGAAAGTTCACCCACTTCTGCCATTGCCGGCATACCGGCCAGTGACCACCGCTTTGCAGTGACCGCATTGGCATTCCCAGGCATGTTACAGTCTTCTTGGCCTAGTGGTTTGGAAAGACAGAACTGCTGGCGATGGCGGAGGTGGAATCGAGCCATCTGTATCTCGTGCAGATAGTCTGCAATGCTCCGCCCATGCCGGTCAACAGGCGTCTCTGGCAGGGCCTTCTTGGACTCACGTAGGGGTACCTTTGCCTCACCATCAGGCGGAGACTGACTGAAGACCGGCTGCGTGATCAGCGACGTGGGCGGTAACGCCAGTTCGGGGTGATATGCTCTTTGAAATGAGGTGGTGGCTGCACTGGGAAGGCCAGAGTGTGCTGGCAGCGCTCTAGGCGGCATGTCGTTCTGCCAAAACTTCCGAATCCAATCTTCTGGAGCAAAATTCAAGCATCTGCCTTCCTGAAGACTCACCAAACGGCCCTTTGCTTTCTTGGCAGACCGACTGTCTGTCTGAGCGCCAGCCTTGCCAGCTTCCAGCAGAGCAGTTCGGCCAGAGTTGTCGCACTGTGCTGGATCAGCTCTGCTGTGAATTAACGACTTCTGGAGCCCGGCCATAGGGCGCAGCCTGCCCGTGAAACTGGACTATCGAGTTGACGCCGCCGCATTGCGAAGGCTCTTGCTCTGCAATATGGCTACCGATGAAGGATCGTTCATGAGCATTTGCGCAAGTCAAGTCAGCAAACCAAGAAGAAAAAGATTCCGGAGCAGCCGGAAGAAGACCAAAAGAAGAATTGAGATCCGCCTCCAAAGCGGCTGATTCGCACATCGAGCTCCTGCGGTAGACAGTTGAAGGCAAGTGGCGTACGGCTGTTTGGGATCCGGTGTCGGAAGGCCACTTGGGGTTGAATAAAAAAACGCTCCCGCTTACTTCACCCGAAAAGTTGTTATCGTTTCATTTTCCTCTTATCGATGTTCCAAGTCTTGGGCCTTGTAACTTCTCGTGATCGTTATTTCTTCCTCGTATCTCTCTTCCAACTGAAACCCCACATTTTTCACTTCGCTGCGCGCCAGGACATAATCCTCGGGCACGGGGTTGTTATACTTCGTGTCAAGGTTGAGGATGCAAGAAACCAAGCTTCCGCTGATGTGTGTGGCGTGCTGCTCCCAAACAGTCAAAGCTTAGCTACGCGGCGGACAGAACGTGCTAAACAAACACTACTTGGAGGTCCATGGTACTTATAACCTACTTAGTAACTGTAGTTAGAACCCAATTATATCTAGGGTAACTGTACTTATGGGACTTATTTTTGGGTTATAACTACAGTTACTAAGTAGGTTGAGCTCCGAGACGAAGAGCGCGGGAGATTGAAGGCAAGCGAGGATGCTATTGTCCCAAAGGCGTTCCAGGCAAGAAAGGTCTGTAACTGTGAGAATCCGTTCTCACCTGCCTAGCCCTCCCAGTGTCCCAAACTGCAATTCCGAAGCCTAGATCCCCAAAATCAGAACGCACCTGAAAACCCTGTTCCTACACGCAATATCCTTGAGATCCAGACCCGAGACATCTGATGCGTGGGGTTCAAAGTTTGAGGCTTTGGCTTTGAGTTTAGGACTTAAAAAACAACCGTATGCAGACAGACAAGACACCCCGGAGCAAATTCCAGAACCTGCCGGAAGACAAAGACTGAGCTACAGCCCCTGCAAACCTCCTGACCAAGTTGGCGGCCGACATAGCCCAAGAGGACATCCTGGCAACGCAAGGATGACAAACAGCGAACCTGTCCTACAGTCCTACAGAAGTAGCAATCACAGCAGGACAAAAGCTGTTGAGCCCAGCACTATGAGATCTGGCGGAAGCTGGCGGCTATAGATTCCCTGCACATGTACCCGAACTACTGCACAGCCCATACCATCTTTCATAAAGGTCTCGAAAAAATGCCACGAACTGGACAGCGTCCACACTGCTGGACACTAGGAACATTGGCACCGCCGACTTGTGTACGTGTTGATGACGTTCAATCCATCCAGAAGGTACCTCAAGTGCACTACCTCAATTGCAGTTTTCTCCTACAAAACCACGACGAGTATGGCCAGTGTTTGCTGACATTTCCTCCTCCCTCATAACCACCCTATCATCTTGCTACATTAACGCGTACGGCCAGAGCCATGACCCCTAATACCCCTAAAGCTCAAAGCCATGGAAACCTGGCCTGAGAAGCCATGAGAGCCCGGGCTTAGGGACAATGCCAGGCTCTGCGACTTTCCCAGACACGTGTTATGCACCTCTTCTTTTTTGACGGAAAAGCATGTGTGTGTGTGCCCGTGCAAATTGTGCTAGCTTCAGCTTATATAAGTCAGGATGGGACACATACAAGGCACGCGGGCTTGGAGGTTCTGAGCCCTCCAAACCAATCTGAGCTTAGGATACTTCTGGGACTACAACTTGTGCGTCCTCTGCAAACCATCATGGCAGCATGACTGAGCTCACAGCAGCGTGCTGCCTTGCAATGATTCTTGCAACTCCAGAACTTCAGACGGAACATTTTTCTGTCTGGTTTGTGAGCGCCAGTAATGCAGCATAGCTGCAAGAATGATCCTGCAGGGTGTGTCGATGCTGTCCTCCCCTCTGGAGTAGGCACAGATAAGGAAGAATGGAAACACCTTTGTGCGACAATGTCTGGAAGACTTGTTCAAGCTTCTTTGACCGTCAGCTGCACGTTGCAAGGATGCCAGACGTTGCTTTTGCTTCTCCATGTGATCCTCTGAAGTTGGAGGCAGTGTCCCGTCGTAGAAGCTGGGCCTGTTGCGAACTTTGTTGACTGCAGCTCCCACAGGACTCGCTGCGCACAACAGGGTCAGGCGAAGTCCTATCACAGAGTCTTTGTTCTGCTCAGCGCCTCGCAGCCTTTGAACTGGATCTAAAGCTGTCCCCACCAGCCTCCAGTGTCCTGATGCAACCCAACCGTTCCGACGAGAATTGACCTGTGCTCACAAAGGCGGCACCTGCTTCAAGAAGGTGAACGCTGCACTGTGATACCTGGAGATCATAGGCTCGAAGGATACAATGGATTTGCTGCTTCGCACATATGTAGGCCGCACACCACGACGGAACAAGCACCTGGAAACTCCAGGGACTTCCTCTCCCGCACTCCAGGTTTCAGGCTCTGGCGCATCTGTTTCTGCACATGATGTCCAGAAGATACAATCGCCTCGTCGCATCAGAACTGGACGAAAAAGGTTGTAAGAAATGCCAGCATGCTCAGCATTCACGCCCTGCGCGAGCTCTATAAGGTTGTACGGCAACGTCAGCAAGGGCCAAAACTCGGTGGAATTGGTGTGAAATCTTGAATGACGGCCGCGGAATCGAATATTGCGAGCATACGTGCGGAACAGCCCAAACTTGATCTGCCTCTGCCGGTTTGCTGCAGGTATGTAGACAGCAAGCCGTAGATGGATGAGGTAGGCATTGGTATGCACACAAAACTGGCTATCTGCTACGAGGTTGCAGCCTTCGTCTGCAAAGGCCCTCCCTGGTAGACCGGCAGTGGTGTTCGACCATCGTGCGGCATGCTTCTCATCCTCGGTCCCAATGACAAAGATGGAGTTGGGCAGGATCATCTCTGCATTTGTGACATGCTGGGCCCACTGATCATGGTAGGTATGAAAATCATCCTCGATGTTGCTAAGTCTCTGAATGACCGCGTGCAGCCGCAGATATTGCATAGCTATTCCTCAGTCCCTGTTCCGTGCAGAAAAATGTGGAACAAGTACATCTAGGAATCCCCAAAAATTAGATAGTTGAAGTTAGAACAGAACTAAATGCAAACCAGGATTCCTCGCTCTTCACAGAACTGGACAAGCCAGGTGTCACAGTTCCAAACGCGGTCCTCGCGCAAGTTCTGTCGCAAGAGGCAGCGGTCCAAGATCCTGACAAACGAACTTTCCGTCCCTTGTCCCAGTACACAAGCATCAACACATGTACTCACAAATCCCTACTCCAGAGGTAGCAAAACTATACCCTAGCACTTCATCTTCTGCTATCCTCAGCCTTGCAATTCTACTCTCAACTTCTCGAGCCTGTCGTAGATGTCATCTGCATACTTCCGTGGCACGATCTGCACCGGATCCCTGAAAATGCCAATGCCATCCTGCACCTCCGTGACTATTTCGATTACTATTATTACTATTCTGGTTATTACAACTACTATTATAACGATGAATACTACTATGATTACTACTGTTCAATGCTTCAAGGCTTAGGGGTGGTTCAAGAGTTGAGGGTGAAGGGCTTAGGCGTACATAAGGTCTGAGAATCATGAAATGGTTCAGAAACCCGTCCCCTTCAGCCCTAGCAACAAAACCGTCGTCCCTCTGATCAGAAATCTGACCTACATAGGACTGTCAAATCACAATTGCGTCATTTGATGTCAGGGGCAGGTGCTTGTCCGACTGGGCTGAACACGTTGGTATAGGCTGCAAGATTGTTGAGAGGGTGGGCAGGAGGGCAGGAGGTTTAATTTTCTAGCGCTGCGGCCTAAAGGGGCTTAGGTTGCTGAAGAAGGTCTTCAAGAGAGCATTCTCTGAAAGAGGTAAGGTAGCTTGGGAACCGTGCGAACTTGCGGGAGGTTCAGGACTAGCAGGGAATTGCTCAGGCCTTACATGACAAAGCTGAGACTGCTTAGGTTCGCATACACACTGCTGTTGACATGTTCTCGATTTCAATATGGAGGCTACAAACACCACTGAAAGACGCTTTGTGTAAAATTGGCTGCCTCGAGGGAGCCAAAAAAGTTGAACAACACTTTGTGCCGTGATTTCAGGTACTGCTTAGCTTGTTGTAGCCTGGCCCTTTTGATTTGGTTCCCCAGCCTTCACTTGATAGGCAAAGTAGACGGCCGATTGAGGAAGGTTCTCCAAGGCGGGGAGCTCAGTCTTGTCCTGGATCACTTTTTGGACTACTAGACTCAGAAAACGTGAGACACACTTAAATGAGCTCAGGCCACAAGAAGCATGTAGGTAACTTCGACATGTAAGCTATAGTCCAAACTCCTAGTACCCTACAGTACTCCCCTACATACTCCCCTATGTAACTCCCTTAAGCAGCTTATACTATAGCTCATGGAACAATGTTCCTGGCAGTTGCCCGGTCTCAGTGTCCCACAGGAGATCCGGCCTGCTCCTCACTATCCATGTGAAGCTGTGATTGGATTGCTTCTCAAACCTGGGTTGCTCTTGACATCAACCAGAATACTGGAATATCTACTGTCGAATGCTTTCAAGACTTTCAGGAAGCCTTGAATCTTCTGTATTCTCTCCCGTCGGATTCTCAGCGGTACTTTTTTTGTGCAAAAAGAAAATAGGAATGAGCCAAGAAACTTCTGAACCAGCTGGTAGCATGCGCGCACCTTGTCAAACATGTGCACACATTGGAAGAGGCAGCCGGGATGTTGGAATGAGGCGTTCCGCCGGTCCGTAGGGACTGGGGGATCCAAAACAAAGTCTGTAGGAGGCATCAATTGCCAGGCTGAGTCGTGGAGAGCTGCCACGTCGAAATCGTAGATGCCACCCTGTCAGGGACTTTTCACCCCAAGCTTATCACTTTAAGACATCGCTACAAGGGTATATACGCCTTAAACCCCCAACCTTGGATGTGTCAAACTTGGAAGACATACCCAGGACGTAGAAGAAGCGCGAGCACTCCAGTGGTGAAGCTCGCGAAACCAGCGTCTGGTGGATGGAGTGGTAGACCTCTCGTTGGCTTCTCATGAAATAGATTTGACATAGGAATTTCAGGGTACATCTCTGGTTCGAAAGCGCAATTCCAAGAGCTTGCTTTCAAAATACTTTATTACATGCACAATCCTTGCTAGCCCCTTACAAGCGCCGGGGTTAACACGCATCACTCGGTGTGAATACACATCGTCTATTGCGGACGCTGGCACTGGGAAGATTTCACCTCAGCGAATATTTACACATCGAGAATGGTAATTCCAATGTAGATGCTGATTCCAGGGCAACCCGACGCGAGGGTGGCGGACGCTGGGGTGAGAAGAAAATCACAAGATTCAAGGGTTAAATTTCGTATGATTCGCAATGTAGACGCTGGTTTCACACATGCCCCAACATGGGATGATGAGGTACTACCATTTCCCGATTAATGCGTTGTGGACAGACCGCCCGAGTCGGTTTTCGACACTACACGATTAATCCATGGCACGTAAACAAACAACGTAAGAAAAGGTGGCTTTCCTTGAATTGCAAAGACCTGCATAGATGTGATAATGTCTGATATCTAGTATTTCCGGGAGTGAGACACAGCATGCAACATACGAGATACCATGCAGACATACTGCATCATGAGCTGAAACCTTGTGGATGCTGTAGAAACAGCACAATTGCAAGAATTGTTTTTGCGTGACATCTATTCTAGTAGATGCTTTTGAACTGGGTTGCCAGTGTGGACGCAGGTCGATGGGTAAAAAAGTCAATGTGAGATGATCCGACACACACTTGGATCTGACCCGCGAAAGTTGGACATTTCGCCCGGCACCCTGAAGCCCCTGCCTAATGCCCCAAACCCTATATGAGTCCCAAACCCTAAACCACTTATAGTCCCCCTTAACTAGATAGAATATGGGGTAAATGGGGATCTTATTATAATATACCCAAAGCCTATTAAGGGGACTATAACCTGGCACCCTCAAATTTGCGTCAGGAGTCCATAGGCCTCCGGCTGAGTGAAGCTTCGGACATGACCTACAATGCAGTGGGCCACTGTTGTCTCACCTGGGTGTAGGGTTTAAGGTTGCGGGTATAGGGTTTTAGGGTATCCGGTTTAGGTTATAGGGTTTAGGGTTTACGGTATAGGGTTTAGGGTATAGGGTGTAGGGTTAGGGTTGCTGGAACAAATTTACTCCTGCAATGTGAGGAGTTACCATAGAGGTTCTTGAGCAGATCATCCTGCATGCAATACTCTGTACAGGGGTCCTGCTATTAGTACTACTATTACTATTGCCTTCTTATTGCGACAATTATTACCATAATTCCTATATAACTGAAGAATAATTCCTTTCACTACTATTACTTTTACGAGCGCTGTCATTTCTATTGCTATACCTATACTTTTGTGCATGTCCCCAGACCCAAGACCTCACCAAGATGCAGCCCTCGAAAAGCGCAAGCGACCCACAGAGATTCGACGCCAGAACGTAAAGCCCAATCCAAAGCAGGGTCCACATCTAGCATTCAGGGTTCAGGACCATGGTGTTGGGATTGGAGGCTTAAGGTTCAGTCCAACTAGGAGAAAGTAAGGTCTGTGAGCAGTTCTTCAAAGACCCCCACCTCGAACGGTGTTTTGAACATTCTTAGTCACTCCGGCCATTCGTGTCCAAGTAGGCTCTGCCTTGCGGCGCAATCTCGAACATTCCACCAATTATTTGCTGCCAAATGAGGAACTAGATATAATGCTGCTCTCCCCTCCCAGCCTAATGATGTGGACTGCATTTCCTCCCACACTGAAAGCCCATCTTCTTCCTACAGTTGAATATCCGGTCGGTTACAAGGTGCCAACTGCAAAAGAGGAAGGGAGCAATCACATTTGACGGAAAACGGGGCGAAACACACCGGGGGAAGGGATGCTGTGCATCTACGTGATAAATTAAGAAGTCAGAGCCTGCAGCAGCAGCTGAAAGAAGCCTCCCAGTTGCCAGGTGGAGACCACAGAGGGAGTTGACTGACGCCAGCAGATGAGCGCTTTAGCTTATGGCCTATGCTTGCAAGCCTCGGTCAACATTCCGGCAGATGTTGTTGCCACAAAAGCTGCCTTCATTTGAAAAACGCGAGTTTGGCAATGATGTATGCACAGCCTTGTGCTTTTAAATTTTACAGCCATGTATGATTTAGAAATCACAGCCTTTCCAGTGTGTTTACGGTTTAGCGCATCCTCGGTGTAGGCTTGAGCCAGCCTGAACCATGCCAATCACTAGATGGCATCAAGCGCACATTATTCTGTTCTGTACCTGACATGATCTTTACCCATTCTGGACCACGAAAAGGTTTGCAACCTCGAGCTTCCAAAAAAGCTCTGATGCATAGTGCCCAGGCCGCTTTTTGAGCTGTTGCACCCCCATCCCTGCCCCTACCACAATCGACGGAACTCAAAGAAGGACCTCCCCCGCATGCTTTGTAAAGGACTGCTACGGCGGTGCGCATTGCAGACGGGCCTTTTTGCCGGCATATGCAGCATTAAGTTGGGAATGCGAAATCTCCACTGCAAACAGTCGGCCTTCCCAAAACCGGATCTAACATTGTGCGAATGCTTCAGAACTACTCAGTTGCATTTTGCAGGTTGTTACGGTTTGGGAGGGCCCACTGATCTGAGGGGGGCTTCGGAACATCGTAATTCGAGCTCTTATCCTGAAATCGATGGGCATCTTCTCGACTTGAAGGCAGCTTGACAACCTGTACCCATACGGGTTTTGGCAACACGAGTATGCCAGCATCCTGCTGTATCGAGACGACGCAAAGAGCAGCTACAAGCAATTGATGTGCGCTCGCAAGCGCACCTGCAGGGCGGAGCCTGAGTTCAAACCCAGCAAACCGATGATAGCTTGGACCGCTGTCCTCAGCGGCTAGCTCTGCCAATGCAGGCCTATGAGGCAGACAGCCTGCCTCTACTTCATTAACAAGTCCTCAGTGGGCCCCAAGCAAGGTTCTCAGGAAAAGGGTGCATTTGTAGCAGCCAGGGTCTTTTTCAAAGCCCTAAAGTAACTGCTAAGTGTAACTACTATTTCTACAGGGTGCCCAACCAGGAACCGAAAATTATCAAAAAGCTCGTCACGGCCTTTGGCTCAACCAAGGAAGTTGGTGACTGGCCTGCGGTGTCAATGCGTACTGGGAATCCGAGCTTGAAAGTACTACTTCTGTTGCACACGATATGTTATGGGAGTTTCTCAGAACGGGGGGTATCCTAAAGACGTTGGGGATATATGGTGATTACAGGGGATGTTCGAGAAGTATTAAAGAGTACTGCTGGGAAACGCACATGTGCAGCGGCTAGCGTCTGGGGTACGGTGCCGTACTGGGTTGCTGCTAGAAGAATTTAAGGTCAGTTGCTACATTGGGGGAAATCGTATTAATTACCATATCATGGTAACTTAGTTTAAGCTCCTTAACGGTAACCCAGCTTGGTGGCTTGTTGTACAAAGAGGACTGCGGGGGGCTGGAAGCCCGCTTGATGTAGTCAAGAGAAAGGTAGCCCGTCTACTGCGGAAAGTAGGTCATCGCCTGGTCATTACTTTTAAGTGTTTCCTCCCTGGCTTGATGAATTGGCGAGTCATGTATTCCAGAACCTCCATTTCGCAGCCTAGATCCCACGCGCCCCATCTTCACCCTCCGTTTAACCTCACAAGCTCCAGTTCTCGAAGAAGTACGATAGCTCATTATCCTTCAATTCGTTGAGGCCCTCTGCCGCAACCCTGGGAACAATTACTAGAAGTCTGGGCTTCTCATTATACGAAACCCACAGAACTGGGCAGACAGCCTCTTCCAACTATCTTCATAGCGATTAGATATGATTAGCGTGACAACCAGAAGAAGCTGTCAAAACACTGAACCAGAATGGCAGCAGCACACATTATGGAATCATAAGCCAAAAAAGTCCTGACCACCCTCAAGGCAGCTGGGCTCCAAGTTTGCGGGGGCCACTTCTCGAATAAAGTATAGTGCTCTATGATTCTTCGCAAGGGTCAAAAGGTGTCCTGTGCTGCTTTCTACGGATCTTGATATGAGCTAGAGTCAATATTTGAAAGAAAAATTATGAGCAGGGGTTCCTTATAAGGGACCACATTAGGGGCCCCTCCGGTCCCTTAATATGGCTAATATTGACAATCGTTTATATGAGCGGCAATCTAAGTTCAAAGGCTCTGAGGCGGAAATGGAATGAGGGGTATCGCTTTTGGGACAGGGCATCGCTCTCTCATGTAATTTGCTTAGTTTTCGAAGCCGGATACGTATTGCTACAAGCCTGAATCAACATGTCTTTTGAACCTTGGAGTTTCTCAAACTTCATTTCCAAACACAGCAGACCCGACTTTTCCTCCAACTGATAATATCCCAAGCCAAACTCTGAAACTTCAGTACTCTATGAAGTGTCGTGGCTGTTTGTCAAATTAGGCTTGCCCAGTATGCAATTGTGGAAGGGAACCCAGAATCTTGCGAACTCCCTGGGTAAGCTGGGTTGCTGTTAGGGAACTTAAATTAAGTTACTATATTGGGGAAATCCTATTATTTACTATATATATCCATTATGGTAACTTATTTTAAGTTCCTTAACAGCAACCCAGTAAGATAAGGTTTGCTTCGAGACTCAGCCGCTGCGCGGCCTCTCCAGCTCATTAAGGGCTGCCGCGAGGACTTCGCTGCGCTTGGACACCTGAAACGCTTCACGGGTAAAGTTGAGGATGGCAGATTTGGGGTTGAACAGTTTTGCGCGAAGCTGAGCAGTGAGGGTGTATATAGGATTTTGGGGGTTGAGGGCTGCAGCCTGGGGGCTGCTTGAATTGCCTGATGCGGTGATTCAGGCAACTATATGGAACTTTCATTTATGTACCATCCTTCCCTGGCAATCATCTGAACGGACTGTGGCACCAGGACAAAAGAAATGAATGAGGACATGAACAGTGATGTTTCTGGAGACTATTGGTGCCTGAGGTCTACGGACTGGGTACTAACAACAATCCAAGGACCGAACTCCCGCTAAGCCCACACAGGGAAGACTCCCTCAAAACTCTCCGGGTGAAGGTTTAGCTCTCAACCCTAAGGCGAAAATGCCCAAGCCGCAGACGTAAAAAGACGATGAATTTCAACCCTAAACTCGAAACCATAAATCCCAATCCCCAAAGTCCTTAACCCCCAGATTCCCAGAAATCTGCCGAAACCAAGGCCAGAGCGTCACGTTTTCCTCTCTCAGCCCCTCCGCAGTCCACCTGCGCCGTTAGCTTCTGAATAAAAAATTCTTAGGAAACAAAGCTGAGCAAGCGAGATTGTCTGCTACAAAATCTCGTAGGAAGTTTTAGGTTGTTTGTGAGGGCTTCCGTCCAGAAACCTTAGGGGCTGAGCATTGCTTTATGGGTCATGAGGATTTATGACTGTGAAGATGAGGACTCTATGGGTGATATTCTGCTCATCCACTGCGGCTTATGTAATGCCACATGACATGATTATGTCGGAACCAGAAATGACCAATACCATTACCTCTTCACGTTCCCGCGCTAGCAGTTTCGGGCTCGAACTACGGGTCTTAGTCATTGAAGCACAGAAGACTCCCTTTACAATGCAGGGACACGAACTCACGAATTTCGCGTGGGGTGGTTCATAAGTTGCCACATGACGATACAACGACCATCGAAGAAATATACTCGAATTTAGCAAGGATCCGCTCCATCAGCTGCCCTGTAGCCAAGAACTACTTCCGGGAAATAGAAGGGAATATGGGAATGTTGTATAGTGGGATTGTAGAGAGATCATATTTCCTTGTTCCCTACTAACCACCAGCAAGACTGAGAGGTGTAAAGCAAGTACCCTACATGCGGTGGACAAGTGTAGAGATGCCGACCATGGCACTGTTCGCGGAATAGTGAAACGCATCCCTTCCCTCCGCCTCCCTAATATTGAATAACCACCGGCCCCAAAAGTCAGGTATCCTTGGGGGAATATTGAGTGCTGAAGGACTTATGCAAGGGCCTGGTTTGTTTACAACAAAGCAACCACCTTCTAATTCTAGGACATTCCCTAATCAATTTCGGATTTTCCTTGCTATAATTTCTATGTCGAAGCCCATCAAAACCAAGAAACAACTCAAGATATAAAGGATGTCTTTAATTCTACTTGGATTTCCTCTAGACTCTTTCGTTTACATTCATGTACAACAGCCTCTGATGACATGTTAACTCGGGGAAATCATGGAACCCCTGGAATCTAGTTAATTTTGTTCCAGTTCTGTATGCAATTTGCAAATGAAACCTTGTGAAATCAAGAGGGTTCTGGAAGAAACCTGCAAAATCCAGGATCCGGTATAGTATGAATTACGCACAATGACCCTCTGCGCCCTTGTAACAAGCCTCTAATTCAGTGTTAGCTGGCCCGTTTACGTGTCTTGCCCTTGCAAGTGTAATTCCAGACATTCACGCCTCTAGATTTCCCCCATGACTGTGCCGCAACAAACCCAAGGGGTCCAGAGCTAGGTTTTTCACAAAAATTGTCATCACAAGGTGGAGATGAGCAGGTGGCCTTCTCTCATATCTCAATCATTTCGGGTGGCTCCCCCCTGCGCAAGCCTCTAACTTAAGTATAAAATAAAAGTCACACCAGGTGGTCCAGAATGTTAGCCACAGCGCAAGAACAAACAGTCGGTAAACAAAGTCTCCTGAAAGCTCCACAGAGCCAGCTTACGTGATTGGGCGACACGTTGCTTGTGATGGATTCGATGGATTAAAACCACCAACAAGGAGGAGAGGAACCAATGATAAGAGCAATCCCCTCCCCCTAAAAATACCACCGCCGCCCCTCAAATAATGGAATACCTCTCATCTAGAATATCATTACATAATGGGAGTAACACGTATTATTAGTGGGGCCAGGTGCGGGGAGGTTCATAACCCACATGTTCCCATATCCCCTACTATAAACCCGATATATACCCTATTACCATACAGTTGTTTCAATTTTCCCTGTAGTGTCCCTATATAATACAATAGTTGCCATTTTCTTTTCCATTACCCCTATGAGCATAATTTCATGACCCCAAAAAACAAACCTCGGCTTCAGCAGCTGCTTGCCACGCCTTGTGTCGAGCTCAAGCCACATGAACCTAGTCCCTTGCTTGAACGTTTCTGCCGATCATCATGAATCCCGTTTGTACGGGCGGACATGTAGGGATGATACGTAGGTGGACCCAAGCCTTTATCTGTTGAACCGTAGGGCGTCCTAAAGTTTGGGCCCCCTGTTGGAGGTCTTGTAGTCGAGACTCCTTTGCAACCTCAGAGCTTGTGATGCTTTTGGGGGGCTCGGCGCATTGCGGCATGACCAGCTTGCCCTTGTTGGTGAAACCGTGGATTGACTCAGGCAGTGCTCAGCTGCTGAGATTGCAATCTCAAGCAAGAGACCTTTACCTTGCAAGCACATTGAAGTACCTTCATCTCTGTAGGGGTCTTTCTAAGTGGGAGGTGTAAGGGAGTACTTTGGGCATCTTCAACTTCTGCTCCGAGCAGGACCCTCAGCAAAACCTTAGGATGGCCTCAAATGAATCGGGTCCACTGCCAAACAGAATCCTTGGGCCTCATGAGAACCCTCTTGTCTACAAGCCCGTGTGTCGCGTAACGCTGACTTAGCATGATCGTGCATGAGCTACTCTTCCAGGAGCTGGGAAGCACGCAGCATCATCGATGAGGAACTGCTGCCTGTTGGCGGCTTGGGCGTGTGGGGCTGGGAGTCCAAGCAACTGTGTCTCTGCTCAAGCGTGACGAAATCTAAGGTCAGCAAGGGTCTTATGTAGTGCGCTGATTGGCTAGAAGGAACTGCGGTGATCACGGGAAAAGGAAGAATAAGAAGATGCCCAGTGCAGGAGACAACTCCTGGAACATTCATGTTATTCACAACTGTACTACGGGCAGCAAAGGCTGACCCTGGCTTCTTTCTTAAAAACTGGAAGATGCAGCTTCTGACTAAAGGGTTGCATACGTTACAACCCTTTCAAGTGCAGGCACTTACTCTGATGCGTCTTAAGTCTTCAACGGATCCTGAAACTTCTACCCAAGCCCTAAAAAAATCAACCCCCAAAACCCTAAGCCCCTAAACCCTCAGCTTCTAAACAATAACCCCAAGAGCCCTCAGCGCTTCTGGGTTCCTGGCGCGAGGAACTGGCGCGCCTGGGCCGGCAACGCCAGCAGCCTTGCCTGTGTGTAGGGGAGCATAGGAATTAAGATATGGGAAATACATAGAAACTATGTAGGGAAGTATAGGAATTAGAGTTAATATTGGGATAATAGAGAATCAAATGGGAAAAAAATGGACAATGGAATGGAAACTGGGGTTATATATGGGTAGTCTTTGGGTTATACATAGGAACTATGTAGGGAGGTCTGCAGGAAACATGTAAAACCATATACAGGAATTATATCGGGACTCTATAAAAGTTCTGTAGGAATTTTGTATAGGGATTATATATGGACTACAGGGGGAATATCCTCCACAAGCAAACATGGAGGCTGCTGATATGGTCCCCCCATTTCACAGACAGCAGTCTTTGTTGGGCGCTTTTCAAGCTTCCTTGTTTGCTTAGGTGAGTGCAACGTTTCCCTGATTTAGGGTTTCAAGCAGTTTAAGGTTTATGTCTTCCTTGAATACAGCCCTGACATGGTAGCATCCCCACAAAATTGCAATTCTAGTAGTAACTTAGTAGTACTATACCTGTATTGGAAGTCCTGCATTATATGACTCTGTGAGGGTTAGCGTAATATCCTATTTCTTCCTTTCTTAATGACACTTCCACCCCTCTCTTGTAAAATCTCCCAAATACAATGATGGAGTGCTGTATAATGGGGAAGGGGAATTATGATGCCCCAATGGTGCCCCAAACTCCAGGAGTGTATCGGGTTAGGGATTAGGACTTTCGGCTTAAGGCTTAGGGTTCTGGATGTGTTCCAGCTTTGCAGTACAGCTCTTCATGATGTAACGGCAGCTTTGGAACGTACACGAATGAATTGCACGTCCGTGGATTCAACATGCTTGCACATAAGGATATTCTTTGGGGTTGGCACTGGCCTCACCAAAGTTTTGTACGTAACTTTCCCGGCACCCTGATAAACCCAGCAGGTCCCTTATGAGGGCAGTCATCCCCCAAAGCGCCCCCACTTTAAGTACCAACGTCTGAGAACCGTCTTCCAAAGCCTGCATTTACCGCAGTCACATGTATATCAGATACCCCACCTGCCCACAAGAACCCCCCAGATGCAATTCTAAACCGTTCGCTACGGGCGCCTCCAGCAAAAGCGAGGGTATCATGCCTTACGAGCGGGCCAAGACTGTGATCTGAGGTGCGTTTGCTGTCCGCTTGCAAATCCAAGGGTCGGGATCCTTCTTTGGGTTCACAGGACTGGCTCTACAAGATGGAGGAAGCCTGATGAGGGAGGCTACGATAAGTATGAGATCATCCTCCGTCAGCAGTATCTCCCCGCAAGTCGCGGCCACATGTCACCACATCCAACATCCAGGGCATGTGAGCCATAGTCTAAACTCCTAGTATCCCCCTTAATAATCCCTATAGTGCCAACAGGAAAGGCTGAAAAGGCCGCACACTGCACCCCAAACTAGAAAATTACGGACCTTGAACCACCAAACCCTAGATCCTAAACCGCTTAAGCGTGAACCGTCTGAATTCAGGCACCCGGCTGGGCTCAACCTCCAGTAGCAAAGACTCCATGGCCCAGGCCTAGCGGTCGAAAGAGTGATGAATACTGGGTTGCTGTTAAAGAACTCAATTTCAGTTACTATATTGGGGAAACCATATTAATTACTGTATATACCCATTATGGAAACTTAATTTAAGCTCTTTAACAGCAACCCAGATTACTGATGGTGAGGTGAAGCATCATAACAACCGCAGCGTGAACTCAGCGTTGCTGCAAAAAAAGTGTTGAACTCGCGGATGAAACAATCCACTCATGGTAGCGATGTACCAGGGCAGCTGGGCTATGTACTGAATGTACAAATTAGAAGAGCGTGCTAGATAAATTCTGTAGATTCTCAACTCGTAGGTTTCGTGCCTTCTACACACAGATCCCGGTAACAATGGTGCCAGTATGTACGTTGGTTGAGACGTAACAGTTTTCCGAGTTTTGAGGCGTTGGGCTCATGGTGCGGAAGTTGAGTTTAGAGCTGAGCGGTCAGGACTGGGGACTTAGGAGTTCAGGCCACCAGTACTTAGGAGGTGCCGCCCTCTTGGGCGAACTTGACCCATGGATCTGCCAGCTCACTGTACTGTAAAAGCCTAATCTAGTAATGAGTGCCGAACAGTCAGAGCGCGGGAAAGAAAACAGCAAGGAATTCAACTAGCATAAGAGGTGTGCCACTACACTTTCTCATCACCTCCTCCGCAACACAAGTGGCCAAAACAGGAATCTAAACGCGCGCTTGAGTGCAGAGCTGTGAGGGCAGCTGGCAACTTGCAGGCGTGGCAAAGCTGCAGAAGCTGCAAGAGCCTGGCCAATTCGGTTATGTAGCGACGCACGAAGGCTGATCGTCTAGAAGACTCTTCCGGGTGGGTGGTAAGAAGCTACGAGGCTTTATGACTAAGGGTTTCTGCTTTGAACTTCTACTGATTAATGCTTCAAAGGTAGCCATTGCCTTAGTAGCACTGGCTTGGCAGTGCGAAGGACGAAGGAAAAACAGCCTGACCACAGCCCGCTCAGGTAGGTCCAACAGGTCCCAGGTGCGGACTGGAATTCCGACATCCGAATGGCTTAACCGTAACCAAGTTAGCATGCAACATAGTAGGATGATGGCCTCGTGCATGTGGAATCTAGAGGTTTCTGCTCGCGACAGTTCATGCTTCAGTTGCATTTGTGTGTTGAAGCAGCCTGCGCGTTGCACATCAAGCCCCACTTTAGCATGCCACTGGGCATACCCAAAGGTCTGTTGGTGCGCTCTGTTGATATTCGTAGTCTGAACCATTGACGAGACGACCAGCGTTGACAGGAAACCTTTCCCCCTGAGGTGCTAGATGTCGGGTGGTCGTCCATACAAATGACCAGCATCAACAAAGGGGAGCACCCTTCTGTTGGTCATGTTTAAATGCTTGAGTTGCTAGTTGAGCGTGCGTGGCCAAATGTTGGGTGACAAATTAATACACCCGCGTCAGCTGTGACACATCTGGGAATAAAAGCCGGTATTCTTCTGAATGTCAGCGTCTGAAGTCGTGTCACCATGTCTCACATGGCGCTTCAGAGAAAAGCCCTGAGAAGCCATAGCACGAGAGTGTTAACTCCAGTTTTCAGAAAAAAAAAAGAAGTGCACACATCCGCTAAATACCCTGCAAACAGCGGACCTTCTAAACCATGAACCCTAACCCCCAAATCCCCAACCTAATGAATGAGCCAGTCCATATCTCCGTACATATCCATGGTTTACTAGACCGGATACACAACTTCCTCTCACACGTGCGCTCTGCTAAGAACGTGCTAGGCCAGCAATGACTGTCGACCTCCATTCAAACGGATACGTACCCATCCCCCGAAAAAGTAACAAATCTCGAATTCCTAAATCTTGAGCACCTTCCCCTTACCCGATGCCTTGTAGCGTCCTTCCGGAAGCTGCCTAAGTGAATTCCAAGGCTGGGTTTGTGGTCTTCAGCAATGTTGAGTGATGCCTCCTAGCGGGAGAGTGAAATGGATAACGGAATGATCGATCCTTCGCAGGCCATCCCACGCTGGCAAAAACATTTCAATCAGAAACATCTTCCACTCCAGTTGGAGGTCTACGTTACTGCAACAAGTCTAGCTGCACTTCATGCCAACAAGTACTAAGCCTGGCAAGCCACATATACTTCATCACACTAATTTGGAAGATGTTGGCCAGTGACGGTGAACTACCTTCCTAAACTTACGTACATAAAGCTAAAATTTCGGCGAGTAGAAGGTACTACAAATCTCATGAAAGCCGTGCCACTCTTGGCCCTCCACAAAATGGCCTGAGGCCGAAGAGGTAACACTGGATCATCAACCGCTATGTCAAATCCTTCGCAACTCTTCAGCCTGAATATCAACATAGCACCCCTAAACCACCCTCCCCTCCTAAGCCCTAGACCCTAAAGCCATGAACTCCAAGTCCTGAATCATGCAAAAAGGTCAGAAATCTGACAATACCTCAGAGCAGTGTCATCTAGTGTTTTGCCAGATGTCATCCGCAAAGCTGAGACCAGTGAAGCCTTAAAGCGGACCGGGTGGCAACCGCTGAGGTCTCCTGTGTAAAGGTAGCCGATCGCAAAGGAGACAACCTGCCAAAGCTTCAACACTAGTCTGAGGGTTTATGGTTTAGGGTTGAGGGCAGCTCCCCGTAACATTCTTAAAGTCACCTACAATGTCCACATCAGGCTATCTACTCTACTATACTCTACCAGATAGAAAGGAGGGGGAGGGAACGGAGGTGAGGCTTGCGGATAGCGTTCAAAGGAGATTCTGTCGTGTATATCCCCTTGGCACTTGCAGAGCACTCGATTGACTGTTCACTCTCAGCTCTGTCAAAGATGAGGCCTACACGCGAGACCCTCAACCCACAGCAGTGTTTCGCATGCCTCCACGCTCTCGCATTCCACCTTCAGGGCCTGCAAGAACGTGGTGGATTATGGTGGAATTGTCCCATACGCAGCCCCCTTGTTCAGCAGAACTGCGCGCTTACTATCTGGTTGAAGCATGCAGAACATGCCTCAGCAAGTGGCCATGTTGCGGAGGATTCGGCGGCTTGAAATGTCACAGACATCAGAGCTTTCACTCAATCAAGCCTGATTTGGTAATTGGGAAACCCTAAACTCTATATAACCCTATAACCCCTGTATAACACCTATATAACCCTATATACCCCCTTTGAGCAAACCCCCATATCCTGAAGCCTGACCAGCCTGAAGAGAGCTGCTCTCTGACGGAGTCCGCTCCCTGCCAAGTAAACCGATAGGGTTTAAGGTTTAGGGTGAAGGGTTTAGGGTTGAGGGTTTAGGGTTTAGTGCTTAGGGTTTAGGGGGGTTTAGGGATAGGGTGTAGGGTTTAGGGTTTAAAGGGTTTAGGAGGTAAGGTTTAGTGTTTATAGGATTCAGGGTGTAGGCTTTAGGGATATGACCGCCCCTTCAAAAAAAGGAGGGCTCACCTTGCAGGATCCTCGTGGGTCTTGTACTGGAGGATTTGTGGCGTCCAGCTACTTCAGCTATCCCCCTCTACAATAATCCCAATGTCCATTTCATGTTCAGCTTGATTCTCCTAAACCCTAAATAGTAATTTCAATTCTCTTTTTCATTGCCCCCAAAATTTAAACCCATTTATGCTTTTGAAGATGAAAATTTCATCAAACAACCTTACAATGGAGGAGGCCATGGCATAAACTGGCAGCTGGACCAAGCTCGGGGTTGGGGATAGGGATATATTACCTACATATTATCCCTAGCCTATGTACCCTTTTATATAAGTTTCCATGTTACTATGCTATTTTCCCATCATCCCAAGATAACCCCTATATAGTCGGAGAAGCAGAAAAGAACATGGGCACCTGGCAAGGCAACTTCCCGGTTACGTCGGAGCACATGCGCAAAAGATTTTCCTCAAATTCTGACGGCGGAACGGGTACTAAAACGCAAACGTTGCAGAGCAGTAACCGGCCATGGGCACACCCATCTTATGCGGGTACTCTGCAGGCGCCTGGCAAAAGACTTGTTGCTAGACTGAGCAGCAGCTTAAAACAGATCACCAGTGCCACCATCTTGGCTGCCCATTCATGTTCCGGGTAGCTCCAGCGACATCAAAACTGTAACTTCGGCTGCCTGCCCCTTTGCACAATCACAACGAGCCCATTCTGGACACTTGAAGCACCAGCACAGCAAGGAAAGAGCAAGTACCTACTGCACAGGCAATGTTGCCCCATTTCCTTTTCTGCGAGCCCTCTTTGTTGTTCGCAGCGCTGATACAAAATGTCACGCAACCGACAATAGGACAGCAAAGACTCAAGCCCGTGGCCACCTTTTCACAAGTGGCATCATCTTCCGGCTTCAACGCTTGGCTGCCCATTCCTTGCTCCACATCCAGACTCCTTCCAATTGCCGAGGTCTTCAGCCCACTCCCAACCAAGCTGAAAACAGCGACGCCAGTGTTTGGGTGGTTCATTGGGAAATACAACTTGCTCTCAGCATCCATCAACCAGCCAGGGTGCTCTGGCACAGGCATGGCTGAAATGGTCTGACCTATCTGCACAGTGACCTCAGACACAGACACGTCAGAGACATTGGGAGTCGTCCTTCCCCTGACACTGCCATTGTGAACACACTGCCAGCGCATCTCCTCAAACATTAGGGTCTTGGTCTCCGGATGAACCACTGGCACAAAGAGCCCGTTTGACTCGTTGTGGAGCCACGCAGAGCCATCCTCTGCAGTCACTGATGTGCCGACGAAGGTATCGCCTTCTGAGCAAAGGGAGTCGCTCTTATCTGCCATGGTGGTAGAAGTGCGATAGGCCACCTTGGAGGATGCCTTGACAACGCAACGCCATGCTGCACACTTGGGATTCATGGCTCCGACGCTACGATGCGCAGAAGGGAAACAGGATGTGACTTGCAGAGCCAAAGCTGCCGCTTAGAGTTGGGTTGCTGCTCCGCTCAGTGCTTCTTTCTAGAAGCAAGTAGAGAGATCTCAGCAAACAGAGCTGAAAAACAAATGTTTGCTATACCCCTCCCAACCTCCCAAGTTCTCTCAGGCCTCATGCGCTTCTACCCTCACAGCGAAGCCTACAGAACTCATGAGTACGGCGAGTACTTGTGTGTCATCTTATATGTATATGTGCATTGTCAAGGACTAGATGATAAGCACCCAACACTGAAAGACCTCAAGCAACGTGCATTCTGAGCCTGAGCTGCTGATGCCAAAGAGGAGAGCCCGTGGCAAGAATCACACGGTGCCTAAGGAGGATTGCTATTCTGCCACGTCTGAATTCTGGCTGCCAAATAGTGCTAAGTGTGCTGTCTCAACGTTCCTGCGCAGAAAGCCTGCCCGAGAAATCCAGCGTTATGCTCATAAGACACATTTTCAGAGAAGATTGTGGTATCTTGAGTCAAGACAATGCATAACATCACTGAGACATGGGCGCGTCAATCTTGGACACGGTTCCCTTCCATTGCACCTGGCGGCCGCGTTCCGAAACGAATCCTCAAAGCTGATTGAAAGATTTAGAGGAAGCTGTAGCAACATTTAGGAGTTGCGTATCATTTACAGCTTCGCTGAATCGATAGGGTATCCCTACAACCAAAGCCTTAATCTCTCATCGTCACCTTTGACTAAGCCAGTCACGAGATCCTGAGTCTCCCGTTCCCACACGGGAGTTGTGTCAATTCATCCCGTTTGGGGTTGCCTGCATTGTGTGGACTCACTGTAGTAATTGCACACATCCCCCTCAGAAAAAAAAACTCCCACATCCGCACTAGTCCTAGCCCAGGTCCAGTATCTTCCACCACCTCCACGCAGAGATCCGCGAAAGGCGCAGTCGAAGCAACCCCTGGTTTCAAGGAGCCTGGGCTCAAAGGCATGTCAGACTCCCACAGATATGCCCCCCTGCCCTACTTGGAGCACCCCTACTCCATCCAAATTGAATGCACCCTATGATAGGGTCCAAATGTGTTGTGGTATGTATATGCAATCTGATGGGATGGGGGGCGAACATCTGGCTCTACAGGGGTGTGGTGGGGATGAAATCACATAGTATCGGTGGATGACATTGGTGCTGGTCACTAGCAGGCGCCCTCTCGAATGAGGCTCCATACATTTGGTAAGTGGCGCTTCTGGTGGGGCTGAGCAGACCTGTCAAACCTACGCGAGAAAATGTGTGGCAAGCAGATGTACCTGACTGGTCAGGAGGGACCATCTAGAGATGGTGCTGTTCTGAGTTCTTGCTCCCTCAAGCGCTTTGCCATCCTGCATGAGGCCAGGACTATACTGGTCAAAGGCTCGCACAAATGAGGTCGGCGCAAGCCATGGTGTATCCGCTAAGAGCCACGCTAGACAGGACAAAGATGAGTGGATATTGCTGTCATCCATTGCTTCAACCAGAGTGGCAGCCCAAACCCAAGCCTCCAAGCCCTAAAGCAGGTGCTGAAGTCCTTCATGACACAGTCTCTGCTATCTTGCAATGTCTGTACCTGCATACACTCTTTTCGTCATCAAGGGTAGGTTACACGGTTACACCTCACTAGCAGAGTCAGAGCTTCTGGGATACGCACCGAAGGTACACCACGATGGCAACCTAGTGTCACCTGACGGCAGGCATTTGGCACAGGACTGGAAACAGCCCAGGCTGACTGAAGAGGATCTAAACGCCATTGCTTCACTTGATAGGTGCGACCCTACACTCCCACACTGACACTTCAAAAAAACAAAGTCCTCAAACTCAAATCCTCCAACCCGCCGGGCACCTCCGCGTTCAAAGCAAAAAAGGTTTTCAACATTTTTCAGCCCACAACGTGAAAGACAACCTTCAAAATAGACTAGCAAGCTCCAGGACCAGCCTGACAGTGGCAGAGTGTATACCCACTAGTATGGACACTTCGTGGCTCTAAATGGTTGACCACTACCATTTCTGTTCTTGAGCTACCTTTTTCCCAGTGGCATCATTACCGTCATCCTCATCCGCATTGCCAGCTCGTTGCGTTCTATGCGTACAGGTGCTTACCACTGCTTTATTGCTGTCACAATCATTCTGGGCAAGGCACCAAAGACGGCGCTCAACTGCGGCGGTCGGATCTGAAGCTGTGCTAGATGCCTTGCAGCTTCACGCCGACTTTGCGGGACTCGTGACAGCGAGCAATGTCCATCTTCATCAGTGGGATGGGGATCATCAAGGGCTGATGCTTATGGGGTTCTCATGTCCTCCTGGCTGCAAACAGATGTGAACTTGGCGGGTTGGCTTCCAGCTACAGGCGCCCGGGGACACTTGGTACGCATGTTCAAAGCAAGCCAAAGTCAGCCTGAAGAGGAGCTTGTAGTCAGCCCCCGCAGCCTACTAATGTACTGTCTCAACCCGATACGCAATCAATTTGCCGCTGAACACTGGAACCACTACTCACAACTGCACCTTGCCATGACAGTTCCATATTCGGTGCGCATCAGCGAGTTTTGATTCTAGTCGTTCAAGTCTTGGCACGCCCAACAGAATGGCGACCAGGGCCTGCTATACATGCTCACACCAGTAAAATCCTTATGGTAGAGACCCCTAAAGGAAGACAAAGCCTTGAGAAACCTTTTAAAATCGTCCTGCAAAGGCTGCAGGTACCAACAATTCAACGTTTGGTGATGCAGAGTTTTCTTACATATTCTGTCAAGGAAGCGGAGACTGTTACTGAATCCTCGTTACTGGGAGCCCCCCAAAACGGACCGTAACCTGGGTGAACCCGCAGGTCGAGGCTGAAACCACTCTGATGGCTGGCTGCTGAGGAGATGGCTGTTCCAGAAGCTTCCGGGGGGTGAAGCCAAGACTATCTGCGACCTTGCGGGTCTTATATGGGGATTCCCATAATAATGACTATAGTATTTGGGGGTCTATATTGGGGGCCCCCTATTTAGGGAAACTACCATATACCGTTGACGGACAAAATCCTGCATGACCCCTTGAATCTCCTTCCGCTAGCAAAGTGTGCTCAGGTGCATGCAAGGGTGTGTTTGTGCGCAGTAGCAATTCGAAGAAGCCACCACTCGTCCCTCGCATTCCTTGTATACTCCACTCCAGAAACCTTACCTTATGTGTGTTGAGGGGATAATTTCCCAAAAATAGGGGGCCCCCAATGTAGACCCCAAAATACTCGAGTCCTTATTATAAGACCCCCACAAAGGTACCGCTAATTTTGGGCCATTTTGGGAAACCCTTAGATTTTTCTATGGAGAGTGGGACAGGTTTGGACCTCTCAGCGAAACTGGATCAAGTCTACGCCCGGAATCCTGGAGGAACCCTTTACTGAAGCACCAACAATAGCCCAGAACTCCAAAACCTTGAATCCTGAACCTTCAAACAAAATCCAAGAATCTTTGAAGACTGGATCGCGAAGCAATCCGCGCACTTCGAAATAAAGATAAACATTCTGAGAGGAATGAATGCCGTCATCCATCGTCATCATCATCACCACCATCATCACAATCACCACAATCATCATCATCATCATCATCATCATCACCTAGATCCGTCAGCAATGCTATGTAGGGGCCTGGGTGATTCCAAAAGAAGTGCTGGGGTGTCTGTTGTATTACACCTGTAGAAGCATTATGCAGAGATGCGGTCCCCAACTATTCAAAACACATGTGAGGGTTTCTCAAGCTAGGGGTGCTAGAGGGAACCCTTGGATGTATGGATTAAAACAGGATTATAGGGGCCTTTAGGGATTGCGCAGGGCCAGCTCTGACAAGTACCTGCATCCTGGGCTACCGTGCAGAGAACAGAGATGCCAGCCCCCTAGCCGCGGCATATCTCAGCACCCAGAAGTTCCTGTTTGGTACTTGTTTGTTCTTAAAAAGTTCTTTAAAAGGGTGAGGGATTATGAGATTTCTCGTGGCAATTCAATCCCTCCCTCCTAAGAAGATGAAGGCAAGCTCAAGGTGTTTGGAGCCGTGTGGTTTAGCGCCCGGGCCTGGAGATTTTAGTTCAAGCACTCTGGGTGAAGACTGCGGAATTCCAATTTGAACCACCCTGCTGCGGCCATATCTACGGCAAGGCCAGTAAGAGCCTTTGCTGAACGACCCTCTGAAAGGAATTATCATGCAGAGAAAACCCCTTCTTGCCCAAATCATGGCCTTCATCGATAGCACCCCCTACCTACGACGAATGTCATTCCCGTACAGAAGATGGTGAACTCAGCAAGATGAGAAAGCAATGCAAACCTTGGCCTTCCTGCCCGCTACTTTTACGACCCCCCGCCTCTTCTTTACTGCTCCTGCTACTTCAACTACTTCACTACTACTACGACGACGACCACCACCACCACAACGACGACCACGACCGCGACCACGACGACGACCACGACCACGACCATGACCGCGACCACGACGACGACCACGACCACGACCATGATCACGACCACGACGACGACCACGACGACGACCACGACGACGACGACCACGACGACGACTACTACTACTCATGCTAAACGAGTTATGGTGATGGTAGTCTTTCCGCATTTTAGGTAATTAATCGTCGAGCGCATCCACCACAGAACAGAAACTGTCATTCCTCCCTTAGCAGTACGGAGGAATCGCAAGAAAGTGCGAGCTCCTCTTTCCGGCGGCTACATGGAGGAAGGATTGGCCCTTCCTCGCCAGGTACAAATCGCAGGTATCAGACGCTGAACAGTGGGGCTGCAAATTCGTTTGCGGATGGGTTGGTTGAAGGGTGCAGGGCTCGTCATTCAGCTTGGCGCAGCCGCGGAATCCTGCCTACATGCCTGATTGAAATCTTGGAGCTTGCAAGCTTGCATAGTAGTGGTGTCCGAATTCCCTAAAAGGAAGCAATGAATCCTTCAGGCCGAGTGCCCGGCAGGTTGCGATGCATTCGCAATGCCTGGAGTAAGTGAAATCTTTGGTTACACTAGATGACAAGGGTCATGACTGCTTGCACATAATAGATATCCGAACTAGAAGATATAGTGGCATCAGAACTGCAGATGACCAAGCCCTTTTCCGTGACTGCTCCAGTTTCTTTACATGGAGAATATCAGCAGCATCTGTCTCAACACCCTGTCTCAAAACTGAGGTGAGCGTCGTATTTCCATCAGGAGTTCATTCTCGCTGCCAAGACACCGCCATGGAAAACTCTGAAACAGAACCGCCTTTGCACCCTCAAGAGGACTGGTAGTTTTGGTAAACCCACAGGATTAGGATGTCGGTTTAACTTATCAGGCTATTCCAGAGGTTCTACACCCAAAAACCCCATGTGCAAGGCAGAGCTGCGCACCTCAGGCATACGTTCGAAAAGCATCGCGAAGAGCCCCTCCGACTGCGAGTCGAAATGCCTCAGCGGAGCATACAGTGATCATAAGGGGGTTAGAATATAAGTTCTCCATACTGTCCCAAGATACGGGAACCCCCAAATAGACCCTGATATGCTATAATCCTGATTATGAGAAACCCCCAACAGGGTACTCCTAATTTTGGAGAACCCCCACCATAAGCGGGTTATACCCTGAGGCTCTCAGGACTGTCCTAGGCTTTGCAGGGCTTTGGGGGCCAAGGCTTCAGATCTCACAGAGCGGGTCCAACAGGGTTTGGGGTAGGGACCATATGGGAATTCTTAAGGGAATGCTTAGACTAATATACAGGTTGCACCGGTAATTCTAGAGATCATTTCCAGGGATTTCGATGGAATTCTAGGGATCATCTTGCCTGATGCCACTACTACCCATGTATGGAAACCCTGAATTTGGGATCGGCTTTCCAAATCCTTGTGTTGGGCTGGACGCACCGTGCAGAAATATGCTCCTCCCACTTGAACCTGCTTGATCGAGACCCTTCACCTCAATTCTTGAAGCTCTAAGCCTCCGCTTGCGGACAAATTCCCATGTGACGCCTGGAGACCCCTATATGATCGCCTGATAATCCCCACACATCCATAGAATCCCTAGGTTCCGAAAATACCTCCATATCTGAGTTGGTGACTGGAAGCTGCTCACCAAATGGAGCAGCGAGTTGCCTCCCAAGGAGGGTTTCCCAAAACAGTCCTACGCCTACTGCTAGGCCCTGCCAGGCATTGAAGGCCTGCAAGTCCTGGTCCTAGGCACTGAGTTCCCAACCCTTAAGGTCCGAAAGCATCCCTCACCCAAAAGCTTCAGAGTGCCAGCCCCTCTCAATTGAAGTCGTACAGCATTTAGTGAGCAGATAATCCCAAGAGTTCCTCTTAGCCTGAACTCTGCACATGTTTCCAACATTCTTGCCAGAAGCCCGCAACCCTGCAGGTTTGCGTGAACTGCTAGCAGTGACGCAGGGATGTGGCCCGCACCGTTCCGTTGGTGCAGCTCTCCCAGAGACACACCGTGAAGCCTCGGATATGCATCAATCTGCGAGTCTCGCAACATCGAGGACACTCTTGGGCTAAGCATTTGGGGGCGCGGTTCGTCTTTCTAGGTGCCCAAAAATATTTCATGGGCTTGCTTCAAAATTCTGATCCGTGCTTGACTCTTTTTGGATGCAGGAGGGCAGGCAGTGGCTCCGGCATGTCAGGTGGAAAGAAGCGCAGGAGCAGCAGCGCCACCTCTGAATCAATTTCTGCAGAGACCAGTGAGAAAATTCTTTTGAGAATCATTGCAATCACAATCTTAGCTTGAGCCCTGTGGTCTGGATGTAAGTGCGGACTTCATAATGACCTGCTTTTTGAAGACGAATGAAGACATGTTGCGGCAGCTAACACAGGAACTTTTGAGGAAAAGCGCCTTGGGATGAACTTGGAGACTGGGATCCTATAATGCTTGGCAGCTGCAAGCTGCCTTCATGACCTACAATGTTGCAAGGCGGGGCCAAGCTTAAGATATGGGTGGCTGTCAAAATTATGGTCCCTTTTTGGGTACCCTAAATGTTAGGTGCCGTATTATAATTGGGATCCAAAAAAGGGCCCATAATTTTGACAACCACCCATATGTCTACTCCGACATTGTTGGATTGCTCCTGCATTTCTTAGAGCGGGAGGCTTGCACTGCGGGAAGATGCGCACAGCAACTGAGAAACGCCTTGGCAATGTAAGTCACCCACATATTTGCAAACATGGGGAGTGGTCAATGTTCACATGCCCATAGCATGCAATGCTCCAGCCAAGTTTTTGACAGCCCTAGACCTGGAAACAGTCTCTGAAAGTATCAGCATGCGCCCTCTGCCACCGTCCAGCCGGTGGCTATGGCTTACTATCACAGGCTCTTATCCGCTGTTTTCCACAAAATTTGTGGCCTGGTGGGTTGGGAGCAGGACTCATATTCTACGTCCTTCCAACCCACCTAATTCTCTTACCTGGGTTGATCGCGAATATCATTCTTGGTCATACGGCTACTGCTCTTTGCTCTCATTACCCACTGGTCCCGCCTTTTTCGCAGCTCTGCACAGGGCTCGCAGAGGGCTTCATAGAACTACATTCAAGTTTTGTGCGGTTTACAATCAAGAGGTCTCGCTGGCAAGGGTACAGATGATGACTTGTGGGATTTACAGCAGTCACAGGTAGAGTCTCAGCGAAGAAAAGGGTTGTGAGAGTGCACTCGAAACGCTTAGGATGCGAAGATTCAGCCCTCGCACCTCCGGGCGCTCGAAGGCCACCGCATTCCACAGCACGGAATGCCCACTCGGGTCCTGCAACAAGGAGTTTTGTTGGCTGCCGGGGTTGGGGCTTCTGCAAGTTCAGGGTTTTTGCGGAAGTTGCACTTCACAGGTTCGGGTCAACTAAAAGGTTAGGGGTTCAAATGCTTGATTGAAAGACGTCGGGCTGAGGTTTCAGGATTTCGTACCAAAGGGCTTAGAAGGGGACCTCAAGCTTCATCTCAGCCCGACTAGCTCCGCAAAAACACTGCTACACGAGAGAATCTGGAATACAAGAATAATCAAGAATAGCTCCCTGAAGCCCTAAACTACAGGGGTGAGGACCGGAGTGCGCAAATTCTCCTAAAATTGCCTGGATTGGTCCCCGTTTCCTGTGTTCGGCCAGAAACGAGGCCGCCCTGATGGATGATGGCTTCCACCTCAATGACGCAAAGCCGGCTTCAAGGCTTCTATTTTGGTTGAGGAGCTTTCAACATGAAATCATGACAAAGCTTCAACATCTTTCAATTCGGCAGCCCTCGCCACGATTGCGGGCAGCTTCCGTTTAACTCTCTGACCTGGGCTCCCCACAGACGCTACGTCTCCGTGGACGATCGCTCGCCACAACACCTGCGTCGCCGTTCGAACAAACATCAAATCAAAGACCCACGTGACTGGCGTCAATCAGTCTTCCAAAGCAGGGCTCCAGGAACACGAATTTGCACCAGCTTGTTGCTTGGGAGACTGGCCCAAAGATTTTTCCTGCCGCGCACGATGCCAGTTTTAAGCAAGCATCTTTGAAAATGCAACGGAACTTTAACTCACTCGTGCGCTGTCGCTCATTCCAATCCATTCAGCAACAAACTGGCTCTTTGAGTAACAGCCTCTCGCCATTGTTCTGAATGACGTACGCTCAACCGGGTCTCTGCAAAATGCCACCCCTGCCTTTTTCGCAGACGTCTCTGCCACGTCAATCAACAGGGTTCCCAAGCCACGTCTTTGGTGCGTCTCATCCACCATGAGATGCGAGAACGTGGTAGTGTTTGGAATTTCTTTGTTCTGCCACGCGCAGCGAACATACCCTGAAATATGCCCGCAATCCTTATCCGCGGTGGCAACCGCGAAATATTATGAAACTGCGTTCCGGCTGTCCGCTAAGTTTATCGCGAATGATTTGCGGGTATTCTGCAAAGTCCTCCCCGCCCTGGCTCGCTAACTTGCACCAATCAGCTGGCGTCTTCTCCTTGGAGGCCTGCTTGTGCTCATGGAAATCGGGATGGTTTAGCACGAAGCGACGCTCTTTCAGGTCTCAGAATTAAGTGGCCGGCCCTGCTGTAAGTCTGAAAGTCTAAAATGAACTATTTTGCAAGTGGCCTAGTTGAAGTTCCATCACGTGCGCAATCCCAACTTAGCGGCATCCCATGTGACAAGACCGCTGATGTAATCCTGAAGCTGCTACTTGTCTGTCGTGAGCTCAACCTTGAGCTAGCAACTGACGGGGGCACTCAAACCGGGGCTTGCGAATGTTGGCACGTTCTCCAGGCTAAAACATGACCGAGGTTTTGCAACGAAGATCACACATCAAGGCTGGCAGGCAGGCTTCTGGAACAAAACTACGTTGCAGAAGGCGGGCAAACATGTGAAGGACCTGCATGAGGTCCGGGAATGGCCGAAAGAGATTGAGCTTCTTGTAAGTATCATGTGAGGATGAAAGGAATCAACGTGGAAGTGAGTCAGCAGGTGGGCGAGTGATACAAACATCTGAGTGTTGCCTGCCTGTTGAGGATTATTGGATTAAATGAATTTTGTCTGTCCCCTGTCCCCCACTGGGCCAAAAGATCTCCGATGGATCTTGACTCCCCATCGGTGTTTACAAGCATCCCTCTGGGCGGGACCTTGGAAGTGGAATCGTCCCTCTTCACCCTGTGAAGAAAATCAAACTGTTGAGGCTTTGCCAACTTCCAAACTTCGTCTGGATGCGGCTCAAACCTAGCTCTGCTAAATTTCGCGCTGAAATCTCGCAGCCAAGTCTTGAGCTGTCAAGTTCGGTTGGCTCTGTGTGCGGGCACAGCATACAAAGAGGCAGTCATCTTGTGTCACCTGGATGCAGGTCTAACATTTTCTCCATGAAGTGGGATAGTTTATTTCTGAAACTATAGGTAACCTCGACGGTTGAACTAGACGCCTTGATTTTATGCAGTTATGGAAGGAAATACGTCTCTGGCAAGCATGTTGGCGTGCTTAAGGTTCAGCCTGAACTGGCGTGATCAGAGTGGGGAGACGGCGTTGCACTACGCGGTAAGGCATGGTCACGTGGAGACGGTGCATTTGCTGTCATTGTTGGGTGGATCTCGGAAGGCCAAGTCCGTGGTCAAGCGCACCAATGCAGATTGCACGCGCCTCCGGCGGAGGTGCGTGCAATCTGCATTGGTCTGAACTCCGAGCTGAAAAAGCCATCTCTCAGCATGGTCGAGGGTGCACCTTGGTGCAACACCAGGTCGCCCCCTGTCTCGCTCGTATGTGCATCAATCCGAGCGAGCCAGGGTCATCTTGGTGTTGCTTCCGGGCAGCCACAAAGAAGAGCATGGTTTGATTCATAGCCCAATGACTGGATGAAAGTTCTACCTCTTTGGCCTTGTCCAGTGGCCCATCTCTCACACAGAAGAATGGATCCTCTGCGGCCGACTCGATGCACGAATAACGCAGTACGGGCTGCTCGGGACTTGCAGGCTGCAAGGAACTTCGAAAGTCTACGGGCTATGTACTTTGTGCCAATTTGAAGCTAGGGCTATGTACAGAAACTTGAGATGCAGCCAATGGTGCAGGGTTGCCCAGGAGACCCGCAATCAAGGAAATGTGCTTGCTCATGCAGTGTCTCTCGACTACCATGAGCTCATGTTCACTGAGGAGAATATGGCGATGTATTGTAGCTTAGTGGCAGCTGGACAAAGGATCCCGCTATCTAATCTCTGAAGCTGATTTCCAGAGTTTCCCAGGACATGACAACAACAACATTATGGAATCCTTGGCTGAGAAGTTCAACCCTAATTACGACTGCCTGAGAGTGACCTAGTAAAAGATATCAGACAGCTTGAGAAATTGGCAGCCGAACTGAGTAGCTAGGGAAAGGTCCACCCTGACAATGGTCCCTTCCCCTGCCTCCGGAGCCGACAATAAGGTACCGCCTGCAACAAGGGCGCTCTGAGGGAGCATGGGTTCCTCTTGATTCTGCTGCTCCCCTACTTGTCCCAGGGGCCTCCAAGTAGCTGCAAGCCGAAATGAATGCTACGACTACGAAAAGCCAACTTCTGAAGCATGACATGTTTTTGGCGGTCTTTGGAGGCCTGCGATGCTCCAAAACTACCAGATCTGAAGCCGGGATGTGAGGGCCACATCAACAATCCGATCCGCTATAGCCTGGCCAGCAACTAAACATTGGCATCCCATGCGTGATCTAGACAAAGTTGCAGGAAATGAAATTATGTAGGTGGCTTACGATTCGGGGCATACTGGACTATAGCTATTATTCAGGCTTCCGCAGCTCGCTGAGTCACGTGTCCTCATGCCTGCAATTGCGTCCACCCTCCACAGATCGTAAATGGGCGTTGCCCAATATTACCTTCATAACAAAATGACCTCTTTGCGGGAATCCAAAGTTCCTTTCGCGCACGCCATCGCGAGGTTTCGCGGAAGCATGTTTGAAGCAAAAACCAAGCCTTGAACTCTCAAAAGAACTCTTGACCCACACCCTCAACTCCAAAACGGAACCTGTAAGACCACAAAGCATGCTGGAAAGGTGAAGTGGGGTTGGAACTTACCCA
>CAJNIZ010018569.1:0-10761 GCA_905231905.1 Symbiodinium pilosum
CCTATGCCTTAAAACCTTCCTGAACAGCAAGCTCAAAATTTCAGCCTTTAAGCCCCAAACCCCTAAGCCCTAAACCTTAAAACCTACCTAGACCCCCCAAGTACCCTCTATAGACCCTAAGTATCCCTAAATAGAAGCTACATAGACCTATTTCAGGGTTTAAGGTTTAAGGTTTAGGGTTTAAGATTAAGGGTTTAAGGTTAAGGGTTTAAGGTTAAGGGTTTAGGGTTTAAGGTTTAAGGTTTAGGAGTTTACGTAGGGTATAAGGTCTATAAGGTTTAGGGATGAAGGTTTAGAGCTACTTAGGGTTTAGGGTGTTGAGGGTTTATAGGGTTTAGGGTTTTGGATTTAGTTTTTTTGGGGACCTTCTCTAAAGCACGAAGTCGCCCTCTCCAAGGGATTAGGGTTTAGGGTTGAGGTTGGGTTACCTGAATTCTAAGAGGCAGCTAGAACAATGTGCAGTATGACCAAAGGATGGAGAATCAGATGAAAACTCGTGTGGAATAGGACCCTCCTTGTATCCTTAGTTGGGGATATGTGGTCCCTAATAGTAGCTATTTAGGCCCTATTAGAGGGTAGGAGGAGGGTTCAGGGCTCTCAGTATGTGGGTTGCAGGAAGCTCACGAAGAACTTTCCAGCCTGAAGCCTACGCAGGCCCTAAACTCTACACTTTGAAAACTTCATCGTAATCACTAATCCCTAAATCCTAAACCCTACACACCTTAAATCTTAAACGCTAAAACCTAATCCTTAACCCCACACTCTAAACCCCAAATGGTGGTTTCTATCTTCTTTTCCAATCCTTATATACCCCATATGAAACCCCATAGTAGTGTCCACTTTCATCTCTAATATGCCCCATTTTACCCCTGTAGTAGTTTCCGTTTGAATCTCCAGTATCCCTATAACCCCCCCCCCATATAATATAGCCCCTTATAGTAGTTTCCATTTTCTTTTCCACTATCCCTTTAGCACTCAAAACCCCCTCAACCTCCGGCCTCGCCCTCGCGAAGCTCCGGCACTTGCAAAAATTCAGCCTCCTGAGCATTTAGGATCACTTAGGCGACGCTTGGGGTTCAGGGTTCACTGTTGGAGGTTAGGGATGTGAAAAAAAAACATCAGGTTTAGGGTTTCGGGTTTGAAAGACCCTAAACCCTAAAACTGGGTGTAGGGCTTCAAAGTTTAGAGTTGAAAGATTATAGGGTTTCTGGGTTCAGGGTTTGGGGGCTACGAGGCTTCAAAAAGGTAATAACCCTAAATTTTGAAACCCTAAAACCTGAAGCCTGAAGCCTAAACCCCAATATAACCCTACGAGCCCCTCATTACTGGCCTTGTGTAGGTGGTCGCAAGTACAAATAGAGTTCTTAAAAACGCTTGTATGACCTACAGTCTAAACTCCTTAACGGGATTATATAGGGGTTATTAGGGGGGATACTCTGGTGGTGTGTCCCCTGGGGCGGGGATGGGGCTTGTGGTGTTGGCTTCGAAAAAGATGAATTCTGCGCCTGGGCTTGCTGGGTCTCCGCCTTGGCCGTCTTGCGGACGGCCAAACAGGTCGAAGTCTCCTCTTTGGCCTCTGTCTCCATCTTGGCCAGCTTCGCACACAGTGCCTCGATCTGTGCTTTGTCCTCGTTCTGCGAAGCACTGGCTTGTGAAGCGGCTTGTGTCATAGAGGTCGTGGAGGATAACGCTGCAACAGTGAACATGATGCTTTGTTTTTCCAACAACAACCCTAAACCCTCAGAGCCAAAGTCCTGACTAATTCTAGGCCTGACTAATTCTCAATATGTGTTAGGGTTTAAGGTTTAGGAATTAGGGGTTTAGAGTGCAGGACTCTTCGAGGTACCCAGAATCATACCTGCGAAAATGAGATTGGCAAATGCTATGGCTTCTGATCCCATGCAAACCCCGCTTCCGTTTAATCTCCCTTTTTCTGTTCGATCTGACTTCTCCGCTACATTCCAAGTAATAAGGCCCGTGAACTCCTAAACTTTACAAGTTGGGTCCTGTCCTCTCACAGTAACCGTGATTAAATGGGGTTTGGGGGCATTGCATCTCATACTACCCATTGTGGTAGCTGGTACTTCCAAGGGGCATGACTTAACTTCTAACCCTACTCCTATTTATTCAGGCATTAACTGTACCCAAGATTCCTGAAAGGATCATGTAGAAAGTACATCCTCACCAACCCAGACCCCTGATTCATAACCCCCCTCCCCTTAATAGGGATTATAATAGGGATCCTAATATTTAAACCTTACAAGGATGGGGGGTTTATTAATCAGGGGTCTACAATACGGGTTCGAGAAACTTAGTAACAAAGCCGCATAGTATGGTACCATTTTGGAGGACCCCCCGTTCTGTCATAGTGGTATAGTAGGAATATTATAGGGCCCTAATTTATAATCCTTATTATCCCTTATAGCCGCCACTATTACAGGGTGGGGGGTCCACCTAAGGTACCATGTTCGGGACACCACTTGCTGGGTTCTACGGGGTGCACACGTCTACGTAGTGACTGGGGCTATAGGGCCTATGGTAAGGGTTATTTGGGGTAGTAGGTAGACTTACTAAGTCCAAAAATCATCCAAGTAAACCCTAAACCTCAAGCCCCTGAACCCAAGTAGACCCTAAACCCAAGAAAACCCCTCAACCAGAATGCAAGCCGAGCAGTCCATGTTGCCGCACCTCGCAACTCAGAGGTGCAGCAGTCCGAAATTACAAGGATGGGAAAACCGTGTCCCTTAGGGCACGTGGACTAAAAACCCACCCAAAAGAGAGGCCCCGGCACCGCAGGGCGCGGCTGTGCTGCCCCCCGGCTCAGTCAGGCGAGGATCGAAAAGAAACTGAACCATAAACCCTAGAAAACGCAAACCGCAAGAACTGTCCTCAATAGTCAAGGGCTGAGGAGGGCCCTTGGACAGGTCCAGCGCATCAGGCCTCCGTCTCAACATTAGAATTTCGGGCTTGGGATTTAGGATTTAGGATCCAGAAATTAGGGTTTGTAGGGCTCAGGGTTTGAGATTCAGGGTGGTTTATGGGGTTCTCAAGGTTTGGGCTTAGGATTAAGGGTTTAAGGTTTACAGATTCAAGGGTTTGGGATTGAGTGGTTAGCTTTAGGATGTGAGGTTTAGGAATTCCCTCGCCCAAATAAATCCACCCTCACCACCCCCTCAATAACACTAGGGTTTACCTGGACCCCCCAAGTACCCTAAAATAGGGTCTATGCAGGTCCTATTTGGGGATACTTAGGGTCTATATAGACGGTACTTGGGGGGTACAGGTAGCGTTCAGGGTTTTGTAGCATCATTGACAGCATCAGTTCTTACATCCCATGGTATTCTACATGAGAGAAATCCTACTCAGCACGGGCTCGGGGATTTTAGTCTCCGGGAGGGTGGATACAGCGCGGCCCATGCACTGGAATAGTGTTTGGTTTAGGGCTGAAGGCGCAAGGAAAAATAGTTGTTGAGTAGCCATGTGGGGGCTTCTTTTCTTTTTTTGAAGTCCCTAGAAACCAATGTCACATATGTTGGGGTCTACATACACCTTGTCACTTGTTGCTTCCTAGGGTATTGCTGAACTTGCAACTTGCCACTTTGCAATCCTCACTGGGTGAAGGTATAACCATATTAGAATCAAGATTGGTGGGTTTAGGGTTTAGGGTCTATTTCTTTGAAGCAATGACGAGAATTCAGAGGGGGGGGTTCCAAAACAGGGAAGCGCCAAAATGCAATGGGTTTATGGGATCTTATTAAAATATACCCAAACCCATATTCTATCTACTGAAGGGGGACTATACACCTTACACCCTATACGCTAAAACCCTAAGCCCTAAACCCAAACCCTAAACCCTGAACCCTAAACCCTAAATCCTATATTCTATCTACTTAAGGGGACTATATGTTTTGGTCCTGCGCTCTCCCACGTACAAGCACAGGGAACATGCGTGGATGCGCGACTCGGTTTATTGGTGGCGCTGAAATGGCTGCGAGAAAGTTTGAGTTGTTAGGCTCAGGGTCCCAATTTAAATAATGCAGAACTTCTATTTTGGGCCAAACTCATCGTAGTATAGGTTTTCGGAAAGGTATATGAATATCGAGTACTTGGACCCTTAGAGTAGGTCTTGTATACATGATTGCTGCGTCACAGTGAGAAGTGGTACATGCCCTTTGTGCAGTGCTACCCGGCTACAATAATTACTGCCGCCGCCGCCACGGCTGCCTGCTGCAGCTACTGCAGCTGCTAGACTTGCTACGCAGTGATGGTGCCACCACTACCCTGGTGCTGTCGCTGCTGCTGCTGCTGCTGCTGCTGCTGCTGCTGCTGCTGCTGCTTGTGATTTGCGCGCGGCGGCTACGTTACACAAAAGCTGCAAATCAATACTTAGGAAGTGAAACCAGCATACGAACCGCCAAAATCTCCTGAAAGCGGGGTCGGCTCGCAACATCCAGACTGGAGGCCCAGATCCATTCCCTGGGCCCTGACTATCCTGTGAACCTGTGGAAAGCTACTTGGCAAGTTGTATGCAGATGAGGCAGGCTTTCCATATACAACATATACACTCACCAAGCCCACTAAAATCACGATACAGCCGGCACTGCGTGCATGCAAAGGAACTTGCAAAGAAAGCCCAGCCTCAGACCCGTGTATTTGCAGGTGCCATAACCATTGCTCCAGCACCTTAAGCACGGGGTTTAGGGCTTAGGGCTTAGGACCCGAAGAAGTGTGCTCTGTGGGTCCTAGGCAAGGACACACACACAAGTTTGTTTGGAAATACAAAGATTACTTCGAAGAGGGAAAAGAAAAACTGCCCCGCCCCCCTCCCCCCCCCCCGAGACTTCATCCCGTGTGAACGGCCTATATATATTCTTGGCAACCACAATATTGATCATTGACAGCATCGCGCACAAATACTACAAGGGCCGGAAAGCGGGTACTTGATAGGACACCCCATTTTACAAATGTGGCTCTCATTCCATGAGAGCAGCTGCTTGGCTTATTTGTTTGTTCTCGAGGTTTGCCGTAGAAACAGAGATTGGATCCTACTTTGGAACACCCTAAATCCCAACCCCAAGCCCTTAAACCCTAAGCCCCGACCCTAAACCCTAAGCCCCAAACCACCCCACACCCTAAGCCCTAAGCCCCAAAGCCTAAACCCAAAACCTGAATCCTTCAACCCTAAACCGAACCGGTCTGAAAGTTTCATTGCCCTTCTTGTAACGGCCTTAAAGTATGGCTGGAATGCTCCAACATTGCGGTTTAGGGTTGAGGATTTAGGGTCGCTAGCACAGAGGTTAAAGTTCGGCTGGCGCGGATGCCCTGGGAGCAAGCAAGATCTGCGTGGATCGGCTGGACTGAACCTTAAGTCGACTAAAAACAAACACGCGGCTTAGGGTTTAGGTTTTAGGACGGGAAGATGTTCGCCCGTCTGGGACATTCTCCAATAGGAAAGGCCCAGCTTCAGCATTGAACAATTCCCATGAATTGTATCAGGGGCAGGTAGTTGTGTCTCAAACTGGGAAGTACTTTTACACATGCCGGGGATGTACAAGGAGCTGTATAAGGAAATGATTCTGGGGTCTGTGAAGAATTTATCAGGTAGAAAACTGGCTCGGGAGGTTTCTTGAACCTCCTATTCCCAGCAACCTCAACCCTTGTGTTTCAAAGCCTCTAAATGATGCCTACACTAGACGCAAAAGTCTATAAAAAGTACTAGTACCCCAAACCCTAAACCCTAAATCCTAACTAGTACCTAAACCCTGAACCCTAACCAGCACCCTCAACCCTAAACCCTAAACTCTACACCCAAACTAGTACCCTAACCCCTATAAACCCCAAAACCTAAACCATAAACCCTGGAGCCATGGGGAACTGCACTTCGGCACGCTTTTGATCTAAGCGGCTTTTCTGCATCATCCACGACGTCGGACTCCGAAACCACTCGCTGAAAATTGGCCTCGAAGTTGCCCAGAGAGCTCAACGTCCCTTGATTCGGGACTAGGGGTTTAGGGTTTAGGGTTTAGGGTTTAGGGATATAATGGAAAAGAGAATGGAAACTGTAGGGATTATATAGGGGTTATATGGGGATTATAGGGTATATTTTGGGGTTATATATACATACATATTGAAGATGGGCGTCCATATACATGTATATATATATATATATGTATGTGGGAATGGAGAAGAAAATGGGAGCAACTGCTTAGGGTTTAGGGCAGTTCTTAGAAAGCCCAATGCCCTTTGATTGGGGAACACACCATAAATCACATAAGGGATCCCAATATCATTTCAAGGTATATTCCCCAATTGCGGTATATTGGGGTTTCTGGTTACGTGCTACAGCAGTGCTCAGAATTGGGTACGCGCGGCTCTGCCTCAATATCATGAAACTGTGAGGTCCCTGGGGCGGGCCAATGTTATGTTTTTGGCATTTTGAAGGTCTAGCTTGGACTGTAGCATCTTTCTGTATGCATAGCAGAGCACAAAGTGCAGCAGCATCTTGCCATTATCGTCATCTTCATCCTCACCACCACTGTGGCCATCATCATTCACCATCGAAATGATAACCGTCACTATCACCAACATGTTCCTCCTCTTCCTCATCATCATCAACACTATGGTCATCACCATCGTCGTCATCACTGTCGTCTCCAGCGCCGCCACCACGCTAAACCCTAAACCCTAGCACCATCGAGTGGCCACTAGCAAGAAGCTGAGGGTATGCCATTTAGCTACATACATCCAAGGACCCAAGCCGTCAGCCCGTTTCAGACTTTAGGGCCTCGGGTTTGGGATTTAGGGAGCCTATGTCGGGCTATGGGGGTTGCTAACACTATGGGTCCCGTGCCCCTGGGGAAGCTAGACAGGCGGGGCTCTAACACAGCGGAAACCCCAGCTGCATAAGTATACGCCTACAACTTACAGGACTTCCAATCACGATCCCCACTGAACTCCAGCTATACCTGAACGTAGAATTAAGAAGTCCCCTACCTGCAGCGGCTATCCTGAGAAACTCCAGCATTTTACGGCACAGAAGGAACCTCAGGTCTGTTTCCTGCCCGATTTCTTTCGCAAACAATGCGAAACCCAAATGGTCCAAGTATCCAAAGCATTCCGGCCATCCCGAAACCCTCATATGAGCCGTAGTCTGAACTCCCTAAAGGGATTTATATAGGGGAGTATATAGGGGGAGTATTATAGGGACTATTTAGGGGGATACTAGGAGTTTAGAGTTCAGCTCATGTAGGAAGAGCCGAGTTTACATGTGCACACACATGTTTGTACACAAGCCATATGCATCATGTAAGTATACGTATAATATCTTTCTATCTATATATATATATATATATGGGGAGTTTCCCAAATCAGCGTGACATTTTGGTACCCCGACTGTAAATATTGGGTGGTGTAATATAATTCATAACCATGAAAGGCCCATAATTTCTAAAGCAACTCATATATACTCACGTACGTCTTTTTCTTTCCAGAACCCAACTTTTGGGTCCCTGGCTGTGTTCGGCCATTTTTCTGCAACGTCTTCAGGTGCCTGCACTGAAGTTGAAACGCTGCAGGTTGCAGCAAGGACATCTGTGGATTTCTGAAAAACAGAAGGAATCGCAGGGAATCTGGGAAGAGTATGGGTGTACGTATTAGCGGCTATGTATGGCTCATATTGAGAAACTTCCACGTATGGAAGTTTACAAGGTTTAGAAATCAGAGTTTCGGAGCAGGACCCTCATCCCTAAAACCTAAACCCTAATTCCTCAACCCTAAACGCTAAACCCTAATCCCTGTAAACCCTAATGCCTAAACCCTCAATCTTTCAAACTTTTGGAGAAGTTAGGAAGCCTCAGGAGCCTAGGGCTCAGGGCTTGCGAGTTTGTTCAAGTTGACATGCAGGGTTTAGGGTTCAGGGTTCAAGGTTTTGGGTTTAAGGTTTAGGGCTTAAGGTGTAGAGCTTAGGGCTCTCTGCGGATGTAGGGATTACGCAGGGACAGCGTAGTTCATTTCGAAGGATTTTGTGATTTTGTTGGAAGGAAGCTCTTCTACATTTTATGAGCCATAGTCTAAACTCCTAGTATCCCCCTTAATAATCTCTCTAATACTCCTGTCTATAACCCCCTAAAGAGCACCCGTTAAGGAGTTTAGACTATAGTCCATATGGGCTTCAGGTAGAGAGTTCAGGACTTAGGGATAGAAGAATTTGTGTTTTTCTTCCCCTTCTTGGAAGGGACTTTTGTCTAGGCGGCCCCTGCATAAGAAGAACCATAACATTACTCAACATTCAAAGGACCCTTCTCCGCCACGAGCTCTGCCAGCTTGCTATGCGCTATGCACCTCATGCTATACCTCAAGTTGCATTCGGTCAGGAAGCGCGTCGGGCCCACTTGGTGCGCCACGGTGAGCCGGCAGGCTTTGCACGCTCCTCACCAAAGAAGATGAAGATGGGCGCGTAGTCCCTGGTGGAAAGCGTGTGGCGGCGTCCAGCCAGCGCCTGCGCATGACCCCCGAGTGGTTGCTCACGCTGGCGATGAACTGCCGCACCTTGCCCAAATTGCCACCAGCAACGTGCGACTGCACGTCCAGGACACGTTATGGTGCAAACAGGGTACAGGCGTGTGTATGTATACGTAGTACTGAAAACCATGCGTTTAGCACGGGTACAGGGGCCTGGAGACCAGGCACGTGCTGAACCCCAAATCTTAGTTCAGGGCTTAGAGTTTAGGTTTTAGGATTTATTGGTTTAGGGTTTAGGGTCAGGAAGTTTCGAGTGGGTAGCTGGCCCAGTCTAGGCCTTGCATAGGCCTTGTGCAGTCCTAGTGTCCCCATATGGCACCATTTTTCGGTCGTAGCCGATATGTAAAGGATGGACATTGGATTCGTGACGGAGGCTTTTGGATTCGGAAAGGATAACAGACTCAATGAAAACGATAACGTCAACATATCGCGGAACTTGGAAAGTGATAGCACAGCCACCAAGCTTTCAATGACCAGTGGCAGAACAACAGATAAGGAGGCGTGCATCAGATAAGCCTGATATATAGGCAACCACCAAGTACCCACCTCCCCACCTGAATTTTCCCTTCATCTAGGAGTGATGTAAGGCTTCAGGGCTAGTATATGGCTTTGGGTACACTATAATAAGATCCCCATATACCCCATATTCTATCTACTTGAGGGGGACTATAATCAGTGTTGCTTCAAGGACATTAGGGTTTCGGGGTAAAGTGATAAGATTTTGTCTGTAGGGTTTAGGATTTAGGACTTCGCGTTTTGGATTTGGGGTTTAAACCTCGGCAAACCCCTAACCCCTAATCCCTCAATCTTCAGGTAGCTCATAAGGGGACCCCAATATAGACCCTAATATACTACATAACCCCATATAGCCCTATATGAGCCTGTATATCCCTTATATAGCCTTCAAAGGTACCCCTAATCTTGGGAAACCCCCGTAAGGTTCAGGTGGCCTTCCGCCTGCGGCAGGTGCTGGACTGCTTCAGCAGTCCGGCTCCTGCATGGCTGTCCAGCGCGGCTTATTTAGGGTTTAGGATTTACGGTTTTAGGGTTTCAGGATTATAGGGTTTAGGGTTTAGAGTCTTAGGGTTTTAGGGTTTAGGGCTTTATAGGGTTTAGGGCTGGGTTTCCGAAAATTGGAGGTACCCTTGTAGCGACCCCAATAGCAAGCATCATAATGCACCCCCCCCCTCCGACATTTCTTGGAATTATGTACCACCTATACGTTTGAACCTGCAGCCCATGGCTACCTTGATAAGGAGAGTAAGAGATCGCCGATGGAGCATGTTGAGTAAATTCCATACGAATTGTGATTTTTGTCTGATTGAAGAACCTAAGAACTTGCCTTCTTCTTAGGAAGCACAGGTACCCTGGAGCTCCATGTCTATCAAGAATACCTACATTGGGCCCCAATGCCTATAGATAGTACCTGCACTGGGCCATTTGGAGCCGCAGGGATACTTGGGTTTCTGGCACTAACTTTATGATTCTTGCATACTTGGACACTTGGGGTTACCTTCGTGGCTATGGCCATTGCCAAAACCAGGATCAAAAACAGTCGCCATTTCGTAGCTTCAGATCCTTAAAATTCCAAGGACCCAAATAATAGGGCTTTTGTTCCCCAATACCATTAATAGTATAGTAATTGGGCCCTAAAACCACATTCTTTGTGGGTTCTTGGACCCTCAAAGTATCAGATCACAACAGTTGAGAAACACAATCAACATCGTCAGCATCATCGCGCCACCATCGTCATCATCGTCGTCGCTGTCATAGTGGCCAACACCACCATCATGGCTTGTAATCTATAATGGCTGCTTAGTCTTTTGATCCGTGCCCGGAGCCTGCAAGGAGCACACCCAAGTGCCAGACCCTGAACCTTGAGTTTTGTGGCTAGAATCTGTGCAAGTCCTGCCAAGATCAGCATCGTCGTGGCCGTGACTACAGTCACGTTTTGCGCCTCGAGTGGAAGTAGGGGATACACTTGGTGAAGGATGAGAGTAGTGTAAGTACTACGTACTGATGCTCATTGTAGCCGCCGTCCTAGAAGAAACTGCTACTGTCACTGCCACTGCCACTGCTGCTGCTTTCCTACTACCACTGCAACCGCCGCCGCCAGCGCCAGCGCCAGCGCCAGCGCCAGCGCCAGCGCCAGCGCCAGCCGCAGCAGCAGCAGCAGCAGCAGCAGCAGCAGCAGCACCAGCACCAGCACCAGCACCAGCACCAGCACCACCAGCACCAGCA
>CAJNIZ010018569.1:10861-21299 GCA_905231905.1 Symbiodinium pilosum
CCACCACCACCACCACCACCGTCATTTGTCTCCGGCACAAAAAAGGGTTCCATTGGCGTGCATGGCACTAGGGTGTCTCGATGTCGTCTTGTGAAACAGGCGCAGGTAAGTGCTACGACTCTTGGCTGAAAAGCTTACATTCCCTGCGCTCTCAATCCAGACCCCCGAGCACCGAGCCTCATGTTCCAGACCCTCAGCCCCAACACGAAAACCAACCGTAGACCAACAGTCTTAAGCCCAATGTGTCTCTACATATCTGCTTCAAGCTCCTGGACATTTATCATTAATCCCTGCATCTTCAATAGAGACTGTCGTCAGCAAACTTGCTTAAGGAACTCCCTAACCCTACGGAATTCATCTCCCTCCAGCGTAGATAAACTCGATATTGCAGGTTGTCAAAATTGTGATCCATTTTGGGGCCGCTGTTATAAGGCTGAAAACCGACCTTAATTTTGTCCACCCCCTATGAACCAAACCCTTATAAAGCCTGAAGCTTAACCCTGTTCCGTAAAGGGCTCCCTGTAGATCCAAGACCCCGGAGCCTCGGCGTGATCGTCATGAGCTCCAGCATTGCCCAGCAAGAAGAGCATGGCCCTCACATGAGCCATAGTCTGAACTCCTAAAAGGGATTTATATAAGGAATGATAAAGGGGAGTCTTGTACAGGTTATTAAGGGGGATACTAGAAGGTTAGACTATGGCTCACATGGCCCATTATTGGGACCCTTGCCTCCCTTTCCGGCGTTTTGTGTACGGGAGATTCTGCTGCCTGCCTCTGAAATGCCAGAAATTGGTGCGTAGACTAAACTGGTGCATCAAGGCGATCCAGCTCGCTTGCAGTATCCTTCTTGCTTGGCTAATCCTAAGGAGCCAAGTGTATACAAATAATGCCCACGTTGCGCCCTAAAGTCTGTAAACATTACCTACATTGGGCCCTAAAGACATAAATATTGCCTACGTTGGGCCCTAAAGGTTAAAATGTTTACCTACATCGGGCCCTAAAGCCTGTGAATGATGCCTACATCGGGCCCTAAAGTCTACAAAGATTACCTACCTAGACCCTCCTCCTACCCTCTATTAGGGCCTAAGTACCTACCATTAGGGACCATATATCCCCAATTAAGGGTACAAGGAGGGCCCTAAACCCTAAACCCTAAACCTTAATATCCCCAATTAAGGGGCCACAGGGGCTTTTCGGGATCCTTAGGGTTATAAGGCCATGCTTCACCCTCGTGGCCACCGGAGGGTCTTTGGAATCTGTGGGTTTAGGGTTTAGGGTTTAGGGCGTTATAAAGTGATAATGGAAAAGAAGCCGGAAACTACTACATTACAGTAAGGTATGTATGGGGGCAATATAGGGGATAACAAAGGGATATGGAAAAGAAACTGGAAACTACTATTTAGAATTTAGGGTTTTAGGGTTTTAGGGTTTTTGGGTTTAGGGTTTCCTGCAGCATCCTTAGCCGTGGCAGGCTCAGCTACGGGTTTAGGGTTACGGCTGTAGGGCTTAGGGTATAGGGTTTAGAAAGAAGGAATCCGACTAGCAGCTCTTTTGGGAAAGTTGGAGCCAACAATTGCCTTTGGAAACCTCCGCCTACTTTGAGCAATTACTCTGACCGAACCCTTCTCGCAAAACGATCCCCTGGTTGCGTCATGAACCTTATTGTGTCTCAGTGACAACCCTGAAACCCTCATAATACCTAGCTCGCATTGTCTTAGGAAATCTTTGGACCCCCCAGGTACCTGGTACCCCACCGGTAGTGGAACCCTAAACCCTAAACCCTACCAAATAGTGGGGGGTCCTTAGAGCCCCTGGGACATTGAGCAATCAGCAGTCGAGAGGCACGGTCGTGGCCGCTGGACAGCGCGAGACAGCCCAAGAGCTGACGTATTTATGTATTATTTACGGGATTTTTCGCCCTAAGCCCTAAGCCCTATGAGTTAGAGGTTTAAGGGTTTATAAACCCTTATAGACCCTTGGAGACCCTTGTAGACCCTGGACAGTGTGATGAGGAGGCTCTTTGGCTACGTGTGTGTGCGCGATGGTTTTTTCCAAGTGCGGCGGGCCAAAATTGACCACATGACCTGCATCCAGGCCAGTATGGGAACTCTTGTTCTTTTCTTGTTACTACACGGGGGAGGCCAATTTTGACTCTTTCTCTCGCATGCGCGGATTTAACATGTCAGGGGAGTCAGCACCGTGAGTTTATGTGACAGACTTGTGAATTCTTTCTGGCGTGTCTCAGTGATTGTCCTAGGTCTCGAGGCTAGAGAGCAGCTGCAGAGATTGGTGCATCGGCATAAGGGTAGTTCTGAAAAATGGTACCCCTAAATATCAGTTGCTGCCATATACTCTATAAGCAGAGGAGGGCTAAAATGTTGAGAGCAACCCACGAAGGTAAAGGTACATCAATACGAAGGGAAGGAAGGAAGCTACTGGGTCCCAGTACCCATTTTCTGTGGCTTTCGGTCTCCAATTCCATGATGTCAATGGTTTTGTGTAAACCCCCATCATCTGGACCTGAGTACCCTTGGCGGTAATCACCCATGATGAACCCTGTGCCGGCACACATCCACGACCTGTACGGCGTCAGGTTTACTCATAAACTTGCTTCTGTTTGAAGCATGTAGGCTCTACTACGTCAGGTTCATGGTCAGTAACCCCAAACCCAATGCATTGTTTAAAGCATGAGGGGCTCTCATTGCAGATTCATGGGCAATGCAATGCATCAGGTTCTGATTAGGATGGCCGTATCCCAAAACACGAACCTTGCTCATAACTACTTGTCAACCTTCAAGTACCCCGAGCAGTGCAGTCTAAACCAATACGCAGCACAAATATATGAGCTATAGCCTAAACTCCGACTTTGTATCCCCCTCAATACCCTTTAATACTCCCCTACACAATCTCCTAGATAACCCCCTTTAAGGAGTTTAGACTACAGTTCTTATAAAGCGAAGAGAAGGCAAACCCTGACCGATCTTCAAACACTCGTATGCTGCTGGGAAAATGATACCTTGATTGGAGGATCTCTTGACTTAGTAAGTCTACTTAGTAACTGGGGTTGTAGCGCTTATGAGCATGATTCTTGGGGATAGTAGATAGACTTCCTAAGTCGAAAGATCATCCAAGTGTAGGGCTCAAGAACCCCATTAGATCTGCTCGCAGCCCCTAAACCCTAAACCCTAAACCTTTCAAAAATGCAGGGAACCGCAGGTACTGTGAGGACCAGGCCCTGAAAGTGAAGCCCTCCAGGCCACATTCTGGTGTCCGATCTAGGGAATGCGGGAATGGGTTACCTGCGTATGGGTTTAGGGTTTAGGGATGGGGAATTTAATTCCGAACTTGCACGGGGATCCATTCCAAAACTCTAGACCCTAAGCCCTAAAAGTGTAGGGTTGTACTAGTATACCGATACTTATCCTAAACCCTAAATCCTAAACTGTGTCCCCTAAACCCTATGCCAGAGGACTTCAAGATACTTCGGATCGTGCCAGGTCCATAGTATGAGCAGGAGGAATTGGCTTGCCACCATCCAACAGTCTTCCCAGGTTTAGGGCTTATAGGGCTTAGGGCTTAGGGTTTAGGGTTTAGGGTTTACGGCTTAGGGTTTAGGGCTGCTAGGATTCATAGGATGTGGGGGTTTAAGGTTCAGGGGGTTTAAGGTTCAGGGGTTTTACCAATTACAATTCCTACCCCTCATTTCACTCCTAGTATCATGGCGGTATAATACATTCCACAAAACCTATTCTAATAGTCTAGGTTTCCCTGGTACTCCTCGGAATCCGAGGCCTAGCGTGCTGAAGCGACACGTGTTCTTCGTGGCACGTGCGACCCCTGCTAAGGGTAAACGCTTAGATGCCTATAATAGGAGTAGAAGGGACTGCGAAAGGCTTATATTGGCTTAAGGTCCAACCTAGGTCGCAAGGGGTGCTGTTAAGCCACTCGATTGAAGCTTGAACCCTAACGCCTCATAAATATGATAGTTTCCATTTTCTCTCCATTCCATTCCCCCTACTCCCCATTACGCCCCCTACACCCCTAGACCCTAAGTCAGCATAGCAGCTTCCTGTTCCTCTGTCCCTCGCCCTCACCCCTAAACCAACGCTAGAGCCCAGACCCTGAACCCTACGCCCTAAACTCTAAACTCTGAACCCTGAACCCTAGATTCTAAATCTAAGCCCTACTTCCTGAACCCTGAACCCTAAACTGTAAGCCTCAGCCTTCAAGCCACACTTCTCTAAGGGTCCAAGGACCCAAATGATAGGGTTTTAGGGCCCAAATACCAGTAATATTATAGTATTCGGGCCCTAAGACCCTATTATTTGGGTCCTTGGACCCTTAGGGCTTGTTCTCCTTATCAAACAGCGGGGGTGGTTGAGGGATGCTGTTCATCCCTCAAGGTCTGCTTTGCAGAGCCGCTGAACTCTAAAGGGGTTTAGGGTTTAGGGTAGAGTTGTCATTGTTCTATGGTACCTTGTATATAACTGTATACATATATATATATATAAGCACACACACACTTTTCTATCTAGTTTTTTGGGGGTGGGATTGGGTTGGGGGTTGCAGGTTTTAAGCGCCAGGGCTTGGGTTTCAGGATTTACGAATAACGGTTTAGAGCTTAGGGTTCAGGATTTAGCGTCGTTCTGAACCTCTAGGCCGAAGTCCTAAAACAAGCAAGATCAAATTCGGTTGCCCTTATGTCCCCAGAAAGCCCAGCATCCCAATCATATGAGCTATAGTCTAAACTCCTAGTATCCCCCTTACTATCCCCTATAGTAGTCCCCTATATAACCCCCTATATGACCCCCTTTAAGGAGTTTAGACTATGGCTCATATGAGGGATCCTCATACTATTTAAACTGATATGGGGCTTTCTGGGTACATGCCACCCACACACCGCAGTCGTCACTATGGGGGTCCTCTCAAGCTATGACAGAATTGAGAGAAACATCCTATATCAGGACCCTCCTTGTGCCCTTAATTGGGGAAATATGGTCCCTAATAGTGGGTACTTAGGCCCTAATAGAGGGTGGGAGTAGGGTCTAGGTATACTCAATCCAAGTCAGGGTGTAGGGTCTGCCTGGCCCCCGAGAGCAGGTAAGACAACGGCCCAAACTCCTTGGGCATCTATTCTACAGATATATGGGGGGGTCCAGGTACAAACAGCTCTATGAGCTCTATGATCCGCAAGCTATTTGCGTACTTGGATCATTGAGGACCCTGAAACGTGAAGCTCCGCAATCAGTTAAATGGGACTAGATTAAAAGAAAGAATGAACCGATAGCTTGAGATTCCATGGCAGGTCAAAGTGGACAGGTATGATGCAGTCTGGGCTGACGCGCACCAGCGCACACGCTTTGCGTTTGCGCGCTTGGGCAGCTGCTGTGTCCAACCCGTCCAGACATAATGCGGCGATGTTCTCAGAAATGATATGTTGCCCCGCATGCTGCAGGATCTTACGGTAGAGGGGGACAGAACAAAATTCCAATTTCAGACGCCTTTCTCCCTTTTCCTCAATACCAAGCCACTCGCGCTGTAGACATTGTTTACTAGCCATTGAAAACACGACCTACCTAGACCCTGTCTAGGGGTAGCTGGGAGTCCTGATACACCTAAGAAACTGCTCCAGAACTGCAACTGGACTTGTAGGGCTGGTCTCACGGCCATGAGACGATATGAGACGGAACTAGCTCAAGCTGACTTAATGGGTCCCTAAACCCTAAACACTCAAACCCAAACCCTCAACCTTTCCCCAAGAGCTTGGGATATAGGATTGGCCCTCTGGGGACCATGGACAAGATATACAGGGATTGTTTATGGGGCCACTGTTTGTCGGCGTTGCGGCCTAAACTGGACACTTTTTACAGACCTGAATTCTGTGTTCTGAACCGTATGACCTCCGCTTCGGCATCCTTAAATGACCTGTACCAGGACCCTGCTGTACCCTTAATTGGGGATATACGGTCCCTACTAGTGGGTACTAAGGCCTTAATAGAGGGCAGGAGGAAGGTCTAGGTATGAGGGTACTTGGAGGAACCTGACTTCTTGTGAGCAGCTGGCAATTGCTTGATGCTACGTTCAACAGAGCTCGCAGTAGAAACTAAGACCATGATACATACTCAGAAAAAATGTGTCTGTGCTGCGCTTTGCCGCCACAGACCAAACGCCAAAACACAGTGGATGCCTGCCAAATTGATATCATATAACCGGAAACGACAGACAATGACATGCATCGTCTAAACTCCGAGTATCCCCCTTCATAACCCCCCATAGTAGTTCCCTGTAAACTGCCCTATATAACCCCCTTTTAAGGGGCCTAGATTACGGCTCACATAGTTTCACCGCTGGAGGATTGGATACATACGCTTGCCCACTGGCATTTCCACTTCCACGGCTTCATTGCCTTTCTCGTAGAAGTAGTGGTCCTGCCAGCAAGGACTGCGAGCACTGTATGGGTGGCTGTCAAAACTATGATCCCTTTTTGGGTACCCTAAAGATTATAGTAGGGATCCAAAACGGACCATAATTTTGACAACCACCCATACGGTGGATGGAGGAAATCTTGCACCACTTACGACCCCTAGTGCATTGTACTCTACAAAGTATAAGGCATATCGGGTGGTGCAAGATTTCCTCCATCCACAGTATGAGCTAGAGAGCTTGTATAGGGTATAGGTTTAGGGTTTAGGGTCTAAACTCCTTAAAGCAGGAAAGTTTTGGAACCGAACCTAAACCGCACGAACCGAACCAAATAGACCGCACCGCAGAAAGCGTCCAGTAGGCAGGAACCCTCAGAACCGGAACCGTGTTTGAACCGCCCGGGGCTCAACCGTCAGCTACAAAAGTACGGTGCAAACCAAACCGCATGCAACAGCAACCGCTCGAACCGTGAAACCTGGTTTAGGGCTTAGGGTTCAAGGTTGAGTGTTTCAGGCTGCGATGGCTCTTTTTCCACCCGAAGGTTTCCGTAGCTCACTTGGCGGTTTGGCCCTTCAAAACTGTTTTCTGACCCATTGAATCCTCAGTTAGGCGCCACGAAACATGTTTATGGGCCCTTACTGCCCTATGATGGCTCCTTACTACGTCACCAGCGCTGACCTTATTGTAGCCCTTTAACCTCATGGTGCCATCTCAGACTCCAAAAATAACTCCTTTTAATGCCCGTCAGGATCTGCAAAAGCAGCTGTAGATTTGGAAGCTGTCAGTTCGGAATCGTGTTTCAATACGAACGAAACGAAAGAACGGCATGGTAGGAAACACAAAATACGGCAAATTCGATACGAATCTGAGACCGAATCGAACTGCACGTTCCTTCCGCCCGACACGAACCGAAGCTTGAACCGAACCCGGAATGAACCGACATTTCAGGAACCGGAACGAACCGAAACGAACCGACCCCATCGTGATTAAAGGGGGGTTGCCACTATATGGGTTGTTCTTAAGATTGCGGCCCCTTTTTGGCTATAGCATATATTACGGCACCTAATAGTTAGGGGGGATTATCTAGGCGACTATGATAGGGGTTCCTAAGGGGGATACTAGGAGTTTAGACCACGACGCATACGCAGAACTCTACATCTCAAACCCTTGTGCCATATCCTTCGACCTGGTAGTTTGATCAAGAATCGGTTTGGGCTTTACGGTTTAGGGTCCTGTTCCCAAAGTGACCATTATGAAAACCCTAAACCCTCCTATAACCCTTAAACCCTGATCCCAAAATGTTGCTTCCAGCTCATGCCTGCGACATCAGAAAACTTTCCCAAGTGGCTACCCAAGGGGTCCCATGTAGTTCCTTTGATTTAGGGTTTCGGATGTACGGTTAGGTTGTTATTGTTGCAATATACCGCTACACGAAGAATTCCTTGAGAGGCCAATTGCGTTTACGTTACAATTTCTATCCCCCCAAACTCTAAACCCTAAACCCTGACTCTAAACCCTAAACCCTGCACCTTATAAACCCCTGTAGAATCCCAGCTTCCACGTCATTGTCTGTGTTCTTGTCCATGTGCTTCTCCATTCTGAATTTATAATCCCCCTTAAGTAGATAGAATATGGCTTTATTATAAGATCCCCATATACCCCATATTCTATCTACTTAAGGGGGACTATAGGCTTCTACAATAGGGTATGCAAGTCCAAGGTTGGGCGATGTCAGCCTGAACCCTATGAACCCAAAAAGGATCTCATGACATGCATGAGCTTGAAAGAAATGGATGCAAAGCTAGGCAGGGGGAGAACGAGGCTGTAGGTGGTCCAAAATGGCTCTAGGGCTTATCAGGCTTATCATGTGGTAATGATTAATGTATGAAAAATCACCCCTAAACCCTAAACCCCGCTGTGGCTAGGAAACCCGTAAATCACTGAAGCCAGCGTCCTGGCACGGCGCTGCGGAAGAATGGCCATCCGCACGCTTGAAGCCCCTCGACCTTTGGACGTGCTTGAGTTGCTGCACAGGATCGAAATGACATGATGAATTCCCATATTACACCCATTTCCTAAAACCTGAAATCAGCTGTGTGCATGAGCGTTTAGCGGGGAGTAAGGAGGGGGGGTGTATCATGGGGTTTCATATAGCTGTGACCTCCAGACAGGGTATGCTGGGCTGAACTTCCAAACCCCAGCACCCTACAATAAGGCCATCTGAGGCTTTTGATACCTAACTAGATCCTGATAGTCAGGTGCTGCCTGAGACAGTGCGGGATGCACATAAAAGGGAGCCCCGGAATAGCCCAGAATGCTATGATCCATGACATATATACATATATATCTGTCTATATACTTATATGGATATATATATATATATATTCATAGAAGAAGGGGGCCTGCAAATTTGCAAAACCCCTTTCCAGTACTAGCACCAAAGCTCTTGCAATACACACCAGACCCAATCCAATCGCTGCTGACCGAGCAGGGGACACCTTTGTGCTCGATAAGAGGAGGCAAAGGTTTGGGCATCAAGGCCTTCGGGTTTAGGGTTTGGGGACATGCAAGAAGAGGGTTTAGGGTTTAGGGTCTGATTTATAAGGGTGCTCAATGCGCAGGGAATTATAGATCCAAGACGGCTTGAATTGAAGGGAAGACTTCCCGAAACCTCGCCGGGCATGATGTCAGGCCCTGCATACTCTACCCTCATATAAGGATTCTAACGGAGTGCCCTAATACAGGGTTTAGGGTTTAGGGCCATACATGTGTTGATACGTGTAATTCTTCCCCTCCTGGAAAAATCCTGCCTGTATAATAGGAATATAAACGTTCTCATCCCCTACGGTCAGTATCACTGGGTGGGGATTCCACCTAGACCTGTAGGGACGTACGAGGTGTTTAGTCTCCCCCCAAAACTAACATGGAACTAACATGGAAACCAAAAAAAATAGTTGAGAGTAATTTCAACTCCCAATTTAAGGCATTCCCCCAACAAAACACCATTCAGGGTGAGGTCGGGCGAGGTCGCTTTAAATTGCTCAGCCAAAAGGGACCCCGCAAAGACTGCGGTCTTTTTGGAAGGAGCTCCCTCGGACTTCCATGCCCTAAACCCTAAACTCTTAGGGTTTAGGATTTAGGGCCTAGGATTTAGGGCTTAGGGTCTAGGATTTAGGGTTTAGAGTTTGAGATTTAGGATTTAGGGTTTAGGGTGCGCACCTGGCTTTTCGAGATTCCCAATTCCAGCTACAGTGTCCAGGGCCGGCCTTGAACTACAAGGTCTCTTAGCAGGTAGAGGGTTTAGGGTTTATGGGGTTTCGGTTTAGGGTTTAGGGGTTTAGGGTTTAGGGGTTTAGGGTTTAAGGTTCCAAACCCTACAGCCCCTACCAAACACCCTGCGGCCATGGAGTACAAACAGGACACAGCAGCAAATAGGTAAATCAGGACGTAACCCAAATGATGATGATAATGATGATGGTGATGGTGATGGGGTTTCGAACACCTGAGACATTCATGTTTAGGCACCCTTGTCATATAATGGGAAGAGACTACAACTATAGAACATTACCCAGCTAAGCCCCCCTAAACTCAAACCCCAAGAAGCTAAACCCTGATCCTTAAGCCCTTAGGCCCAGAACCGTAGTCATCTAGCAACAAACTATACAAGATACCCCCATCCTGAACCCTAAACCCTTACTTACTAAATAAACTCTAAACCCTAAACCTTACTTACTAAACCCTAAACCCTAAACCCTAAAACCCAAACCCTAAACCCCTAACCCTAAACCCTGAACCCTAAACCCACTAAACCCTTGAAGCCCTCCTAAATCTCCTTAGCTCCCAGCTGCCCTTCCTTGGCCACGGTACCCTCCAAAATGCCGAGCCTCAACGGGTTTAGGGTTTAGGGCTTAGGGTTTTAGGGTTTAGGGTTCTAGGGTTTATAAGGCTTAAACTTTCACCCGAAATCCTCTCAATATTCCGACGAAATCTCAGGCAGCAGCTGCATCTTTGCTCG
>CAJNIZ010018569.1:21399-36837 GCA_905231905.1 Symbiodinium pilosum
AGGTAACTGGGCTTCTAGGGCTTGTGTAGGAAGAGGGAGAAGAGCCCTTCCATAGGGGGCAATTTTGCCCTTCATCCTGAGTCACTGCTACCAGAGTACCCCAGGCTTTAGGGTTTAGGGTTACTTATGAGCTCTGGACCAGAGCTGCAGCATAATCTCGAATCGGTTCCCCCATAGCCCCCCGAAGAGTCCTGCCTCCAGTCCGTAGCTTCTATGAACTGCAGTCAATATTTCGCGAATGTATAATACGGACATGGTCCCTGACAAGGGAGTATACTCGGGACCATGCTAAACTACCAAGGGACTCCTATGTCCAGCCTTAATTCTCCCTTCGTAAGCCTAAACCCCAAACCCTAAATCCTAAACCCTAGTCACATCCGAAACCTTAAACCTTTCATGGTCCTTTGGTAAGTCTAATCTAGTCCATAGCTCACATGAGAATCAGCCCGTCCGACTGGACCCAGCCCCTTGGATCCCTTGGGCACCAGCAAGAAGCTGCAGTCCCCTTAAACTTATAATGAAAATAGTGATTCCTAAGGGATATACTATACTATAAACATAATGCCCAGGACCCTCCTTGTACCCTTAATTGGGGATATATGGTCCCTAATAATTAGTAGGTACTTAGGCCCTAATAGAGGGTAGGAGGAGGGTCTAGGAACATAATGCCTACAGGAAAACCGCTGAGTGCAAAGACGTGTTGCGCTCGTACTTGGTCTTCGTCTTGCCTGCAGCTGGCACGCCGTCCGACCTCGCCAGCTCTAAGGGTCTTAGGGTCTTAGGATTTAGGTCTTATAGGGTTTAGGGTCTTCGGGTTTAGGGGTTTAGGGTTTAGGGGTTTAGGGTTGTGTCCAAGTACCAGAAAAAAACTGGGATTTAGCGGTTTAGGTTGGGTACTGCCCCTACCCAGAAACAGTCTATATTAGGGGGCCTATTAAGGGCTATATATAACCATACTATATTTATCTATTATCCAACTGTTACTGGGTGGGGGCAGCACCCAAGGTTTAGGGCTTAAGAGTTTACAGTTGAGGGTCCGCCAAATACCTAAATCGATATGACATTGGTCAACAAAATTTTCGGACAAGCACCCAGTAATGTGGACCCCAAAACGTACCTCTATTTGGGGCAATCCCGTTGAAGTACTTTTTCCCTTAGGAATTTGTTGCAGCCACTGCTTGAAGGTGCAGGCTTACCCAGAGGTCTTTGATGTAATTCCTTTTGGACTTCTTCTGGGCTTTGGTAAGGAACTACCAAACCCTAAACCCTAAGCCCTAAACCCTAAGCCCTAAACCCTAAATCCTAAACCCTAAACCCTAAACCCTGATTACCGTATACTACAGTACCCCAAAAAAAGAAGGAAATGGGAGGCCTTTGGTATACATTACGTGGAGTCATGGCTAGGACGCCTACATCTGACTTACCTTAGGGTTTAGGGTTTAGGGTTTAGGATTTAGGGCTTAGGGTTTAGGGTTTCGGGTTTAGCCCTAAACCCTAAACTGCATATCTCTACTTTCGCAACGTGTTTTCTTGGGTGGTGGAATGAAGTAAGATGATGTTTGTCTTAAAAACCATGCCCCAAAAGGAGGATATGTTCTTACTATATGAGCTAGAGTCTGCTCCTAGTATCCTCCTCAATAACCCCTAAAATACTCCTCGATATAATCTGCTATATATCCACGGGTAAGGAGCTTAGACTATAGCTCATATATAAGGGCAAATAAAATCCTAAACCCTAAGCCCTAAACCCTAAGCAGAAAAATTAAGTGGAACCATGCTCCATGAGCGAGAAGCAGAACCTGAGTACGGAAATCATGCTATTCACACTGCAGCATCTTCTTCCTGCAGCATCTTCTTCTGGAGTTAAATCTTAAAGCGTCAGGTTTAGGATTGAAGGTTTGGGGTTTAGGATTTAGGGTTTAGGGTCAAGAATCTTTCTTACTTCAAATACTAGGGCCTAAGTAATGAGCAATATAATGCTCAGGACTATTTGGGGTACCCAATACCATATAGTCCCGCTTGGGTAGATAGAATATGGCTTTGGAGGATCCCCATATACCGTATACCCCGTTCTATCTACTTTAGGGGGGCTATAATCACACTACTTGGAACTTGGAACCTGAAGCTTGAACCATAAGGTTGGTAGCCAGAAAGCCTAGGGGTTTAGGGTATCACTTAACTAGGGAATATACTTTAAACCAGAGATGGTGCCCGAGCATTATTTAGTGTACGTTTATTCAAGGGCTTTCTGGGCCCTAAACCCTAAACCCTGGAATTATTTAGGCCTCGACTGCAATCACTTGTAGAAGTGCTGGCTCAGCCGACGCATGAATCGCAGACTCAGACTCCCTTGACCGCCTAAAGGATCCAAAAGATGGAACACCCCACCCCAATAATCCCCTAGTTTCCCCAATGTAGTAATGGGTTCAAAATGGGGGGGGGGATCCTTTTTTGGGAGGATCCTTAAACCCCTAAGCCATAAACCCTAAACCCAAGACTCTAAACCCCAAACCCCAGTGTTTGGATCTTTTGGGGTCTGACTCAGAGGGAACTAGCAGAAAGTGTGTTCCATGTGCTTGCCGGCACTTTGGGATGAACTTATGATGACAGCTACCCCCTTGATGGCTAAGGTTTAGGGATATAGGGTTTAGGGTTTAGGGATCCGACATGCCACTCAACAGAAATCGACAAATCCATGCAGAATCCTATGAACTGACGACGGTAAGGGTCGGGCTCATCGACGAAGTGGACTCCAGTGCCCATGCGCCTGGCACTGTGGTGAGCGCCTGTGCTTGATTGACGGTCAGGATTTTAGGATGTCCTTAAGTGGGGTGGTCCAAGCAGGGTAACCTAGTAATCCCCATTATTCCCTTCTACTCCCTAAGCTTCCCTAAGGTTCCTCAAAGGCTCCCTTGTACCCTCCCCACTTGAACCACCCCCCGTTTAGGATCCTCTAAGGATTTGGGGAAAATCAAAGAGTTCAAGTTTATACCCTGAAAGTTTGTAAACCCTAAACTCTAAACCCTAAACCCTAAAACCCCTAAACCCTAAACCCTAACCACTATAGGTCTTGGGTCCCAAATACCTGTCTTAAGGGCCAGATTCCATGGTTTAGGGGCCCAAGTCGAAGGGTACAAACCCTAAGGGTACAAAGGAAAACTCCCTCAACCCTAAACCCTAGAACCCCTAAACCATAGAACCCCTAAACCCTAAACCCCCTAAACCCTAGAACCCCTAAACCCTAAAACCCCTAAACCCTAAAACCCCGGAAAACTCCCTGAGGGAAAGGCCGCGGAGCTCATAGGCCCTTATAAGGGCTCAGGGTTTAGAAGCAGGGTTTATGGTTTACCTGGACCCTCCAATATAGTACCTTTATGGGGGGTCCCAAGAAGAATCCTTACCCAAAAGCCATACCAAACCCAAAAAGGAACTACGTTGGAGGGTCCAGGTAGGGCTTAGGGTTGAGGGTTTAGGGCTTAGGGTTTAGGGCTTGGGGATTGTTTTTCAGGCCAAAGTGACTACTATTAGGGACCATATATCCCCAATTAAGGGTACAAGGAGGGTCCTGGTATTTGATCTTCTGAAACCTACAGTTCTCTAGTGGTGCTTGTTATCACAATGATGAGTTGTAGAGTGTTCTGTGCGAGTTGATTTCAGGTATGGCCATTTGCTAGCTTCATCGCCAAGAAATCCTCCTATATACCAATCGTCTTGGGATAGGCAACGCATTGTTTGCACATGGTTGCATTAAAGTAGGCCCATGAAACCAAACCAAACCCTAAACCCTAAACCCCTCTTGAAGCACTCCCCTTGAACCATCCACTCCACCCGACACCAAGCCCAGAGCCCCAAAGCCCAAACCCTGACCCTTCAAACCCAAACCTTACGCCCAATAAGCTCTCCTAAACCCTAAACCCTATGGGTTTAAGAATGCCACATGCCAAGCCAGTAGAAACCCAAAGCTCTGAAGACTGAATACAAACCCAAGACCTAAACCGCAAACCCTGAACCGGGTTTAGGATTTAGGCCGAGCCCTTTAAACAAATTGGGCGCTAAACCCTGTGCGTGAAAGCGCCTCCATGGTCGCAACTCTTGATATAACCATATATATATATACAGATTTCATTTCATTACCCATCTGATTCTCCATTCTTGGCGTAGGGAAAAATACCCTAAACGCTAGAAACCCAAAGCCCCAAACCCTTAACCCCAAACCCTAAACCCCAAACCCTAAACCCAAACCCTAAACCCCAAACCCAAACCCCAAACCCTAAACCGCCTCCACGCTCGCAACTCTGGCAAAATCGTCCAAGGGATGATGCGTAATGCTGCCTTTGCTCCCACCTTGGCATGCACAGCCTGCCTTACTGATGTAAACCCACGATGAATCACCCTATTTGGGTTATAATGGGGCAATGGAAAGGAACATGGAAACTACTATGTTTAGGGTTTAGGGTTTAGGGATTCGGGTTCAGGGTAGGTTATATAGGGATTATAGGATATATATATATATGGATATATATATATATACATATATATTAATTGGGGAGCCATGGTCAATAACTCCCCCTTTAAGGGCCTCAATAATTATTAGGATCGCTGTTATACTCCCTATTAAGGGGAAGGGGTCTATTCATCAGGGGTCTGGGTTAGCCACATGTACACCCTAGCACTGGCAAACCTAGCCCAAAACAACCAGAGTCCGAACCAAGAATACCCCAACCCCCCGCAGAATGACGGGACAGTATCCCTTCTTGGGTCTTCTTATCCCTAGGGCTCCATGTCTATAAATAATACCTACATTGGGCCCCAAAGTCTATGAATATGACCTACATTGGGCAATTTGAGCCTTGAGGTATGGGTTCCACGTTAGTTACACTGGGGAGAGTCGACTTTTCGCAGGATTCATGCCTAGGGCGGCCTGATGATCCCTAAGCCCTATAACCCTGAACCCCTAAACCCTAAAGCCTAAACCCTTAAACCCTAAACCCTTAAACCCTAAACACTTAAGCCCTAAACCCTAAACTCTAAACCCTGAACCCCTAAACCCTAAACCCAAACCCGTATTGTGGCGCCTTAAGCCTAGGGTTGCCCATAGAGGTTTAGAGTTTACGTTTAGCGTTTAGGGTTAGGTCTGAAGTTTAGGTTTAGGGTTATAGGGTTTAAGGTTTATGGTTAAGGTTTAGGGATTAGGGTTTAGGGTTACAGGGTTTCAGGTTGAAGGTTTAGGGTTCAGGATCTAGGAATATCACACACGTTGGGTTTAGGGCTTTGGGTTCCACGCGAACCTCGGTTGCTGTGAAGGGACTTAGTTCAAGTTGCTATACTAGGGGAACCACATGAATCATTATATACATATATTCTTCCTTCATCTATTCAGGTATTTTCACACAGTGGTAACGTAATTGAAGTCGCTATACTAGAGGAGTTATATTCAATTGTTAAGACATCCACCATGGTAACTTATTTTAAGTTCCGTAAAAGCAACCCAGGAAGATGCGAAGGCTGGAGCAACCACAGTGCACAGCAGCATCCCAGAAAAGGGTTCAGTGCTGTTTTGGGTTTGGGATTTAAAGTCTAGGGTCCAAAAAGGGAAGAAACAGCTGGGCCACGGTCTTTGCCGTGGCGTTCCCTGTCACAACAGCCTTGACATATCCCTTAGTATGCAAATAACCCGATGTAGAAATATGATCCAGCTGTTAATGAGGGCGGCCAATATGGTAGTTTCCCAAAATAGGGAGACCCCAATATAGACCCCAAAATACTATAGTCCTGATTATGGGGACCCCCAAAAAAGTACCCCTAATTTTGGGAAACCCCCATATCCAACGTGTATCCTGAATCCTCCCCGGTACATGTTATTCTGGAGCTTCAAGAGCATAAACTAGCGCTGAAGACGGTAAATTGCACCTACTTTCAGCTTTTAGGATTCTCAATGCTGCTAGTAAGAAAAAACGGTTTAGGATTTATGCGTTTAGGGTTTAGGGGTCTAGGGTTAGTGGTTTTTAGGCTTATGGAGTTTAGGGTCAAGGCTTCGGCCGATAGATTCCACAGTAGAATTCTCCAAACCTGTCTAAGCTCAAAGAGTAAACCACCAATAGGAAAGGCCCTATATCCTAAATCCTAAAGCTCCCCCCTAACCTCCTGACACCTTTTAACTATCCCTTGGGGTACTTGTTGAAAAAACTGGAAGCTCTGGGCTAAGGCCGGCACAGGGGGACCGGGAGCATTGGCCTCATACACTCCCGGTGAGCCACCGCCTCCTGGAAAACGTTGTTTAGGGCTTGGGGTTTAGGGTTCAGGGCTTAGGGTTTTAGGGTTAAGGTTTAGAGTTTTAGGGCTTAGGGTTTAGGTTTGGGCGTTCAGGCTGAATCTCAAAGCAGTACGAAACAAATGCGCGGAACAGAAAATGGCAAATCGAAGGCCAACTGGGGTTGTATTACAACTATCAAAGTGAGATATGTTGAAGCTATTTGGTGCCTATACCAGAAGTGCACAAGAAATCTAGGACTATAATCCTAGACCCTCCTCCTACCCTCTATTAGGGCTTAAGTACCCACTATTAGGGACCATATATCCCCAATTAAGGGTACAAGGAGGGTCCTGGATATATTGCTAATCATTTAGGCTAGTACATTCCTGGTTCAGGATCCCCAACAAAGGTGCAGTCGTTTAGGATTTAGGGTTTAGGGTTTAGGGGTGGATCAGCCTACCAGTTGGTATCTGTTTCTGTGCAAGTTATACCCTACTTAGAACCCAGGCAGCCTACAGAAGGCCAGTTACGGAAGATACCCTAAGCCCTGAAGCCCGACGGCAAATGCTTACTAAGCCCCGTGAACCTCCAAGTGGAACTTGCCCACAGGGACGGGCCCCCTCTGTTTCTAGGGACTTTAGGAGGGACCCCTAATGGGGACCCTTAATCCCATTACCATATATAACCTTCATATTGTCATTATATAACCCTTATATCCCCAGGTAGTCCCCATACTAATCCCCATAAGCTACAAGGGTCCCTATTAGGGGTCCCTCCTAAAGTGCTTAGACTGTTGATGGAAGAAATCTTGCACCTCTAGCAGCCTTTTTGTTAGGAAATGTAGGACCGGGGTAATGCAAGCGTTCCTCCACCAACATTATGGGATATAGGTGTGCATTGGGGTAATATTTGACTTATATTGGGGTTATAGTGGGATAATTCAAAACAAAAATGGAAACTACTGTTTTGGGTTTGGGGTTTAGGGTTTCGAGTCTTGTTTTTGAATGTGTCTTTTAGTGACAAAATACGACTAAAGGTCCCACGAGGTATGGTTACGGGACCTGTTAGTGCGGGTTTGTGACTAGGGAACACCACCCTGTAGAATAGATGAGCCATTGTCTAAACTCCTTGTACATCGGACATCAGTCATGGTCATTTGCAGGTGAGACAGTCGATCAGGTGCCGACAGGTCCAATAAAGTGAAAGTAACTAGTAGAGGCAGGATGGCACTAATCTAGCTAATCCGGACAATGCGGATCAAGGGTAAGAATTACCCTTCTTCTGATTAACTGGAGCTGTTCTTCAAATTGACGGCGCCATTCCTGAATGACACTTTCAGCAGGGGCCTGGGCCTGTTTGCATTGAACTTGAAGGGCCCATGGTTGGGCTCCAACCGGAATAGCCTTTTAGCAACAAAAACAATAGTAGATGCCTTCCCATGTGGGCGGGAGAAGGTGAGGAAGAGAGTGGTTGCCTTGTGCAGCCAACTCAAAGAGTCGGCTCATATGTTGCAAAAGAGTTTTTGTGCGTTGGAAGGCCGCAATAAATCTCTTGCCAGGTCTGGCGATAGCATTACGGATTTCTGGACAAGTCATCTGAGACCATTGCTGGAGCTGAATTTGCGTGATGCAACCCAGCGCAGTGGAAGAAGGTACAGGACAGATCCGGAGTTCGAGAACTTGTTGCACCCAGACAGGAGGGGTACCCTTTCCTTTAAATGCAGGAATATGCCAAATTGGAGACAAATCCTCTTGCTGAAGCATGAAAAGAACTTTTGTAACTGCCTCCACAAAATCAGCAGGCGGTATACGAGTACATTGCTGCTTAACCGCACATTGTAGAGAGACTTCAGCTTGAAGTCTGGACAAGCTGACAATGATGTCAGACAAATTCCATTTGGGCATGAAAAACAAGTTAGCTGGAAAGGCCACTTCCCTGGGAAGATTGGGAGTCCACTTAATGTACTCCTCTGTGTCAGGAAACAAGTCATCAAACTGGCTGTCACTAGTTGCACACAATTTGAGAGATTGTGTGACAGGACTCGGAATTTGAAAGTAGCCATGCCAATGAATGGGCAATTATTGACGAAGGGTGCTTGGAATCCGCCCACCGATAAGAAAATTGTGAATGCTTGCGTCCAAGAGGTAATAGGTGTTGCATGTGGGTGCGAGTTCCTCGTCCATTTGATCCAAAATAACTCCTTGTATCCCCCTTAAGAACCCCTAGTGTCCTCCATTATATAATCCCCTATATAATCCCCTTTCAGGAGTTTAGACTATAGCTCATATACAGTACCAGGTATATCTCCAGCCGGTGGTTGCGACAGCGGCTGAAGCCATGCCTTTGGACTTCCGCCGTCGGTTGTCTTCTGTTAGAATTTCCGTGGCCCAGGTAGGAAGAAAATCGTTGACATGCAGGCTCCCAGGCATCTTCTTTGCCACAGCGCGGCAGAGAAGCTCAAGTACGCTTGAGGTGGACCCTGGCTCGTTGATGATGATGTTGATTGTGGGCCCTGGGTTGGGTGCTGGCTGTGGGTGGTACATCTTGAAACTCTTCCCCGCCGGCTGCCTAGCCACCCCATGGTCCTCAGTCTTAATCCTGGTACGGTTGAACGCGGCTGGGACACTGCCGCTGCATTCCGTGATCCTTGGGCTCAAGTGCCAACTCCCACATGGCGTAACCCTCGCCAAAAAGGAGGCATGGCAGAACATCCCGACACTTTCACAGTGAGTGCGAACTCAGCATCCCTCTCAAATGTCAGGTTTCCCCAAATGCCCATCCCTCTGGGAACCCTCTGGGTATCGGCGGGCTCTTACGGAAAGCATACGCGTGCCTGTTCAGGATGGTCTCTAGGGGCTATAATTTAATGAAGGGATAACCTTTAGAAGGGTAACAGAGGGAGCTCTTTAAAAACACCGATCAACCTAGAGCCCTAAACCCTAAACCGTTTGTATCCAAAGCCCTAAACCCACACCCTGAATCCATACCCTAAAGCCCTAAATCCTAAACCCCCAAACCCATAAACCAAGAGTTGGGAGTACAACCTTGCAGGGTCCAGAGGCAGCGGTCCTGGATGAGATCTCGCCGCTTTACCTGCAAAGCACGAGCAAACCAAGGTTCTGTATGTATGTATAGAAATGTATATGTATACATAGAGATGCATCGATGTCTGTATACATATACGTATCTATATATATATATATATCAAAGGTAAAAGTAACTGATTATTTATATGCGTATATATATATGTATACATATATATATATACACACACACACACTATTTTACTCTAGAGGCGTGTGACGACCACCTGTGTTGTCGCGTTCCGCGTCCCGGACCCTCTGTTACATGTCCCTTGAAACGTCAGCATGTTACATACGCTTCACGGCGTCTAACAAGGCCATGTTCTTTTTGGAGGGGCGGGAGGGTTGTGTTTAAAACTGTTCCCCTGAGCCCTATAAGCCCTATAAGCCCTATAAGCCCTATAAACCCTACAGCCCTATAAACCCTATAAACCCTATAAACCCTACGAACCCTACAAACCCTATGAACCCTATCAACCCTATAAACCCTATAAACCTTATAAACCTTATAAACCCTATAAACCCCATAAACCCTAAACCCTAGAAAACCTAATTTAATCACATAGCCTTTGCAATGGGGGATGTAGCCGGTGTCGGCCCCCAGCCTTGCTACGGCACGAGCTCATATGGGGGGTTTCCCAAAATTAGGGGTACCCTTTCAAAGGGTATATTAGGTTTTTAGAAGGGTAAATAAGGATATACAGGGTTAGGGTTTAGGGTTTCCCAAAATTAGGGGTACCCTTTCAAAGGGTATATTACGGTTTATAAGGGTAAATAAGGACATACAGGGTTGAGGGTTTAGGGTTTGCCAGCATTAGGGGTACCATTTGGGAGGTCCCAATAATAAGGACCACAATATATTGGGGTCTATCTTGCGGCCCCCTATTTTGAAAAAACGACCATATGAACATTATACCCTAAACCCTAGACCCTGAACCCTAAACCTTCCCTCAGAAGAGGAGGCCGACATATAACCTCGAATAGATACATGTCTTTGAAACATCAGCCTTGGGGGATCTGCTGTGGTCACGAGTATTTGTTTAGGGTTTAGGGTTTAGGGTTTAGGGTGGGGGATCCAAATCTATGGTCTATAGATGGTACTCACTTTGGGCGCTAAAGTCTACAACTAGCACCTACAATATGTTTTTGGATCCCAAAAACCTTGAACCCTCAATCCTGTGTACCCCTACATATCCTTAACATTCCTTTGTATGAGCTACAATCAATACTTCCCATTTAATGAATGGACATGGGTTCCTACTAGGGAAGATATTGGGGACTATACTAAACCCTAAACCCTACAACCCTGAACCCTAAACCCTAAACTACGAAGGGGATCCCTCTGTCCACCCTTACTGGCCCCTTGGTAAGCCTAATATCCGCAGTAGCTCATATAATCCCTGCAAACCACAATCCCAAAGGGTCCAAGTACCCAATAATCATATCCTTCCCCCAAACCTGCACTAGAATTACTGTTGCCCAAAACGCAAGGTACCGAAATATTGGGTAACTGGGCCTTTGGGAATGTAAGCCCATCTTCTCTTTGATTTTCCATTCGCCCTAAACCCTAGACCAAAACCCAAAAATCTAGGAATTTAGACTATAGCTCCTTTGTCTCCATAACCTCTGCTAATCCCTTCTGGCTAATATGAAACCCTCCCACCCCCTAATATTCAATACTCCCCAATGTGGTATATTACAGTATATTGGGAATACTAGACATCAAGGGGGGTAGGGCGCTTTAATACTAGAGGGAGGAACCCTAAACCCTAAAACCCTAAACCTAGCCTAGTCTCTGTACAAACCATGGTAATTTCCATTCCTTTTCCATTCCTTCATTCCCAGGTAACCAAAGGCCAGTGGAACCCCTTCTATCTTTATGGGGTTAAATATTACGGGGAGGGTATACCCCAAACCCTATATTATAGGGGTTAAAGGGGCATACTAGGAGTTTATAACCCTAAGCCCTAAACCCAAAACCCTAAACCTATAAGCTCTTTTGTCTCTCTAACCTAGGTTGGTCCCTAAAACCCATTGAAAAATATTAGTATATAGGGCCCCCCATCAAAGCCATCAGGGAAAATATTAAATATCCCAGAGGCCTACCCAGTAACCCCTTCTATCTTTATGCCGCGGCCGCCTCGGCTTCGAGATTGCCGCCGCCTCTCGGGGAGTGCCTTCGACAAGGCTTCGGGCTGCGGTAAGGTTTAGGGTTGTAGGGTTTAAGGTTTAGGGTTGTAGGGTTTAGGTCTTAAGGTTTAGGATTGTAGGGTTTAAGGTTTAGGGTTGTAGGGTTCAGGGTTTAGGTCTTAAGGTTTAGGGTTGTAGGGTTTAGGGTTTAGGTCTTCAGGTTTAGGGTCTAGGTTTCCGGATTGAGGGTTTAGGGTCTTGGGTTTAGGGCCCTATTCACCCCCCAATGATGGGAGTTGCAGAAGGCTCAAGAATCCATCCCTTAACCCCAGACCCTGAAACAAACCTAAAACCCAACGCCAGGATCCCTTGTATTTTAGGTGGACCCCCCACCCTGTAATAGTGGTATAATAGGAATATAAGAGGACCCTAATATAGTTACTCGTATCCTTTATAGTCACTATTACAGGGTGGGGGTCCTCCTAACTCATATTATTCGGGGTGCATTCCTTAAGGGTTTGGGGCTCTCTGGGTATGTATGCCCCTAAATACCCAGAAATCCCAATATCTCTTGATTTGTGAATATCCCCTAAGTAAAAATACTTTAGGGCTTAGGGTTGAGGGTATGCTAGGATCCTTGGTATGATTCAAAGTATATTCCCTATTTTAAGGGATACTGGCCTTTCTGCTAACGCAAGTCTTGGTACGCCTGAAACTTCAGCTTAGATCCTCAGTAACAGCAATAAAGACGGTATATTAAGAAAAGTAAGGGTAGTAATAAGTAATAAGAGTACTACTACTAATCATAGTAATAATAACAATAATGGTTCTCTTTAGGTCCCAAATTCCCAGCAACAAGGTGTATACCAAAAATCCTGCATGACACCGACTAACTTCAAAAGTAGGAGTTATAGTACTAATAGTATACACAGGTCGTCAACAGTAATAACCCAAAACCCTAAGCCGTGGATGGGGAGTCAGAGCCCGAAGCTGTAGCCCCCGCAGTTCCGAAGTCGTTGGCATCTCCACAATCTGGATTTTTTGATTTCAATCTGGGTTCAAGGTTTTAGGATTTACGTTTAGGATCTAAGAGCTTAGGGTTTGGGGAAACCACAAGTCCCCACATGAGTAGCGCTTTTTGAAGAACGGACCTAGTATAAATAAGTTCTTCCTCAAACTACAATACCCCAAAGGAGGATATGATCTTATTCTATATCAAGAACTATGGTATCTGGTTAAGATATTTAAGGAAGTGTATTCCCAACGGTCCTTCCTTTGCAAGCACCTTAAGAACAACACTATAGGTTTAGGGTTTAGGGTTTGGGGTTTAGGGCTTGGAGTCTCCCAAACCCAAGGAACCCTTGACCCTGAACTCCACAAAACTCAAACTCGCCCTCAAGAACCGGTCACATCCAGAGTTTCTAGGCCTGTGGATGAACCCCAAACTGAAAGCTTCCTAAATGAGGGCCCTAGGACTATCTTGTTGCAGAGGTTGGTGTCTACAACCTTTTACTTGCAACCCATGAACCTAACCCCGACAAACCCCTAAGCCTTAAACCCTGAATCCCTAACCCCAATCCCTAAACACTTCTCCCAAATCCCTAAAATTCTATGATCCCACAGTCGCTAAACCTGATGAACCCCAAATCACAAAACCCCAAAATCCCGAAACCCCAACCCCAGAGTCCCGGTTTAGGGTTTGGGGTTTAGGGTAACCCTAAACCCTAAACCCTAATCCCCAACCCCAAATTCCTAAACCTTCAGGCCAGAGTGCAGCAGAACAAACTCGGAGGCTTTGCGGAAGCCCTCCTCCGCCTGCTTGCAGGGATCATCTTACGGTTTGGGATTTTAAGGGTTTAAGGTCTAGGGTTTTGGGCTGGTTTTTCAGGGTTTAAGGTTCAGGGTTTGGGGTTTGGGTTTTAGGTTTGTTTTTTCAAGGTTTGAGGTTCAGGGTTGAGGGCTTAGGGTTCGTGGGGTTTAGGGACCCGACTGAGGCAGAAACACATGGAAACCCTTACAAAACGACATGGAAACTAGGCTCATTTAGGGGCTTTATTGGGATGATGGAAGAGAACATGGAAACTAATATAATAGGGTATATATTGGGGTTATGTTGAGGGATAACGGACAAGAAAATGGAAACTACTATAAACGGGTATATTACCGGGTATATATTGGGGTTATATTAGGATAATGGAAAAGAAAATGGAAAATACTAGGCTATATATGACAAGGGACTCATAGTTTGTTTGGAGCTTGCTATGGTTTCCTGGTAAGAGGTTATTCGATTATTTACTAGGTTGGCCCCTAAAACCCATTGAAAAATACAAGTATATAGGGCCCCCCATCAAAGCCATCAGGGAAAAAGTTAAATAACCCAGGAGCCTACCCAGTATACTACCCCGAAGGGACACGTCATCTCTTTACCAGGACCTTCCTTGTACCCTTACTTGCGGATAGATGGTCGCTAATAGTGGGTACTTAGGCCCTAATAGAGGGTAGGAGGAGGGTCTAGGTTGGTACCATGGGCCCACCCCCAATCATAAGCGGGTGGCCGCGACTTTTTGGGCTCTGGGAAGATGCTTAGGGTGTAGGAGGACTAAGGGAACGCTGTTCAAGGCCAGGCGTTAGGGAGACGGTATGGCTGTGGATCTTGCTGGAATTGCAATGTCTACCGTAGATGTTCCGCCGGCGGCCAGGGTTGAGTGCTGTTGGGTGCACTTGAGGCGTTTGGGCCTCAAGAAGTCGGGTTTCAAGCCTGATCCAGTTCACAGCTTACCCTGAAAAACATGGGAATGCAGCTCTGGGAGAAGGGCCTTCTGTGAAGCTCTGGTGCTTCGCGAATTGGGATGGAATGAAACTGTCTGAAAGTTGCGAATGGTAAACTGTAGAGAGCTCTTGAACCTCCAAGGGATTCCAGACTAGGAATGCCACGTCAGGACCCAAGGACCGCAGTGCAGGGAGCAGCATTTTGTGGCATAAGCCTAACTTCCCCAAAACAAGCATCGAAACCTATGATGGCGCTCATGTCTTTGCAGGGCCTTCGTTCTGCAGGGAATTACTGCACTGAATCCCCTACGTCACCACCATATAACCCCTTAAATACTCTCTAGACAGCCCAGAACGAGAACCAGGCATTAGCTAAGCCGAGGAACTAAGCTTGATGTCTGGCCCAAAGTGAAGGTTTAGGGTATAGGGTTTACGGTTTTAGGGTCGCTGATAGAAAGTCCTTGCCTGACGCTGCCGTAGGAGAGACTTCAGCGGATCGTCGCCTGAGGAGGGTTCGATCTGTCATATGAAGTTTAGGGTTTAGGGTTAGGCTTCAGGGTTTAGAGCTTAGGATATTTTAGGCTGTATACCCTGAAACCTGAATAGGGACTTGGCTTGGGGAGACATGCTACATGGGGTTCATATAAGATGATTTAGGGGCTGAAAAGGGAGATATTGGGTCTAGAGATTAGGGCTTATGGGCCTAAATACCTATCACATGGCCACGAAAATCACAACTGAAATGGAAACTCAGGTTAGGTTGAAGCCCAGGACATCCCTGATCTTCCCCTATTAGTTGAAAAACTTGAAACTTTCAGCAGATTCTTAAGATTATGGATAGCAGAAATGAGGACTTGTTAAGGGAACTACCAGTCTTGTCCCTAAACACTACATAACTAAAGCCTACCCCCCAACTCACATCTAAACACTTAACCCTAAGCATATTTTAGAAACCGCAGAGTTGCACCTTTAACTCCCAAGCCTGCAGACCCGACAAACCTCAAAGCGCAGTAAACACTCGGCTTGAAACTCCTAGAGGATGAAGCCATATGAGCTAGAGTCTAAATTCCTTACAGGGGATTATATGGGGTGGTTGTCAAAATTGTGGTCCCTTTTTGGGATCCCTATTCTAATACGGCACCTAATATTTAGGGTACCCAAAAAAGGACCATAATTTTGACACCCCGTCAGTTCAGGGGGGTA
>CAJNIZ010018569.1:36937-47491 GCA_905231905.1 Symbiodinium pilosum
ATGTCAGACCCTAGAGCAGATTGCGCTGGGGCGCAGGGTCTGAAGTCCCCAAGCTAGCTGACGGTATATTTTGACCACCACCCATATAGGGCTTAGGGTTTAGGCCTTAAAGGGTCCCCTAGATAACCCCCCTTTAAAGAGTTTAAGCTACAGTCCGCCCCCTACACCTCAACCCTAGTACTGAGTCTGCATGCCAAATCATGGCAAACACTCCTATAGCCGAAAGTTTAGGTTTTAGGGTTTAGCCGAATCCCATAAGGATAGCCTACGTGCTTTGGTATCCCCCTTGAGCTGGACATGACATCCACTATAGAACTCCTAGAATTTTTGAAATTTCCCTGTTCTTTTCTGTTGCCCCATTCCTGACTAACCAAATCCTCAACACTAACAAGTAAATTCTGAGCCCCCTGGGCTCTGCACTCGGTTGAAGCATCTCCCTTCCCGAAAAATGCTGGGGAGCTGTCCTCAGTGAGTTCAGAGATTGGGGCCTGGGGTTTAGTTTTATTTTTGCAGGGTTTGGGGTTGTAGGGGTTTACGGTGCAAGGTTTAGGGTTGCAGGATTCATTTACAAGGGTTTCGGGCTTAAGGTGTAGGGTAGTGGGTCTTTAGCATTTAGGGTTCAAGGCTTTAGGGCGTGAGGTGTAGGATAGTGGGTCTTTAGGCTTGCGGAGTTAGGGTTTTGGAGTACCCAAGCGTTCCGATGTAGTTCCTCTTTGGGTTCGTTGGCAAGGACGACAAAAAATGTAGGGCATAAGGGAATATAAGCCCCACATCATCCCTATATGCGAGTTTCCCTTATACCCTACTTACCCCACTAACCCCCGAACCCTATACCCTAAACCCTTAACCGCGTCCCCGTAAGGAAAAGGAACGACATAGGAGGCCCTGGGTAGGTTAAGAGCCGCCGGAACAAGTCTGGATGTCAGGCTAAGGGTTCTTCGTTGGACTATAGGGTTTAGGGTTTTTGATTTACTTACTGGGGCTTAACAGGGAATGGTGGACTATATTCTACAAAGGGATTACATTCCCTTCTTCCCTACTAAGAACCCGTAAGTTTAGCATTTGTAGGCTGGAGCATTGGGGCTTAGGTTGAAAGGGCCGAGCGTGTTTGCGGAACTTGGGCTTAGGGAGTCGAACTAAAGGTGTTTAGAGTTTGAGGGCCTTGTATAGGCGTGGTAGTATGCAAAAACCCTAAACCCTGTACAAGGAAATAGACGTAGAATTGCACAGTAGGGTTGAAATCCTGCATGACCCTGATATACTCTAGTACTTAGCGTTAGCGTTTTAGGGTTTAGCCTCTTAGGGTTTGGGGTTTTAGGGGTTAGCGCTGAGGGTTTCAGGGTTTAGGGTGTCAGAATTCCCAAGATTCAGAGGTACTTATAGGGTCATGCGGTATTTGTAGTATACGCTGGCAGATGGTCGGGCTCCGGAGCTGTCCTTCGTACTGGCATGTGTCGGGTTTCCCCACACTGGGGGCGGCACCTTTTTAGTGGTCCTTGTGATCCGGATTATAGTTGGGGGTCTAGATTGGGGTCTCCCTCTTCATGAAAAGTGTCATATTCATACAATGTTAGTAAGGCTCTGTCAGGCCTGGGCCCTGAGCCTCGGCCCCACAGTCTACCCAGATCTGGAGCCTGGTTACAGTACTCTAAGAAAGCATCCCTAAATCCTGAACACCAAACCCTCAACAACCTGACGTCTGAACCCTAAACCGCTTTGGAACTGGCATCACATTGCTGACTGCAAGAGAGGGTCGCAGGCGTTGAGTTCAGGTACTTCATCACCTGATGCCTGGCTAGATTTAGGGTCTAGGGATGATGTTCAGGGTTCATGGTAAGGTTTCGGGTCCTGGGTTCAGGGGCTTAAGGGTGAAGAGTCATGTAGTAGCCTGTGGAATTAGAAACACTGTCCTGCTGCGTGTATAAGCCCCTTATCAGCATCGTAACAAGGTTTAAATCTGTAGGGCTTTAGTGGTTTGCCGCTACACCTGCACTAGGGATCCAAGGATACAAGTTACTTGGTTGTTTAGGGTTTAGGTATTTGGATCCTTGGAGTTAGCACCCCTGCCAAGATAAAAAGAAGAACAAGCACAGCACATTCTGTAAACTGCGACCTGGTGCACTTCTGACGCAGACCTGGCTCTGCCATGCCTGGATCCAAATAGCCCAATGTAGGTAATATTTACAGACTTTGGGGCCCAATGTAGGTATTCTTGGATCCCTAGAGGAAGGTTTAGGGCTTACCTAGGGTAATCAATGCACAAAGAAGAGTGTTGCACCTAATGTGTTTGGCATGCTTATCCGTTTAAAGGTCTAGTTACTCTAGACTCCAGGAAGTGTCTAGGCTTAGATAGAAACACCGCCCTTGTATTTTACCAACTTCTGAGAGTACATAGATAGTAGTAAATCATCCTACTATCGAGGTCACCCAAATAGCCTACACTAAGCCTGAAATCCAGACTCCTAAGCCCTAACCCCAAAACCGTGCAACCCTACTATGTAAAATCCATTTCCATTTCGTGCCCAAGTCTCCAAATTTTTCAGAATTGGGAGTATGTATCCCGGGTGAAGCCTAAACCTTGTATAGTCCCTATACAACTCCCTCCCCGGCAAGCCTCACATCCCAAATTTCAAAGCCAAACCCACAAGCCCTCAACCCTGACCCACTTCCATGGACATTCAACAGAGGCTTTAATTGGCATGTAGGGTTCTGCGATCAGGTTTAGGAGACCTTAATTAGGGATTATACCTTACAACACATGAGGGATCCTGGCAGTATTGAGGGTAAGTTCCCTGATTAAAGATTAAAGGATAATTGGCGTTCGCGGGGAAGGAAGGGGAATGATTTCGGAGTCCCTATACCAAGGCTTAAGCTATTTTGGTGTTTGGTGCATGTTCTATGGGGGTTTCCCAAAATCAGGGGTACCGTTGTTATGAAGTCACACCCATAAGGAATGTGCTATTTGGGGGTCTGTATTGGTGTCCCCTCATTTCAGGAAACTACCATATAAGGCCTAAACCCTAACCCTGAATCCTAGACTCTAATTCCTGAATCCTAAGCCCTCATTCCCAAACCCTAAACCCTAATTCCTAAACCCTAAGCCTATAGGGGGACCTTGTCCCCGAACCACAAGCTCCCTCTTTTGCACGCGAGCGCTAAGCAAGAAAGTCGGAAATCGCTGAGAGGAGGTCATCGCCTGCAGTACGGCTTAGGGTTTAGGGTTTTAGGGTTTAGGGTTTTTGTGTTTTGGGGGTTAGGTTTTAGGGTTTAGGGTTGAGAGCTTCAGGCCTGACAGGGGCCAAGGGCTACTTGGAGGGTCACGGGGGCTTAGCACATAGGCGAGTAATGGTAACAACTGAGGCTATGATATGACTTATGACGGTCACAAGTATGGTTAAGAAGCCTCCCCCCTGACCCCCAAGTGGTATGCGGGTGTGCGTTAGGAATGTTCGTGGTTGAATGAGGCATATCAACATTTTCTTATGAGTAAAGGCTATAACCGAAAAGAAGATACAATATTCCTCTATATGGTGGACTGCCGGTTCCCCAAATGAGTATGGGCCCAAGCGACAAAAAAGATTGTCCTCCAACTTCCCAGCTCTTCCCTAAACTCTAAACCACACGTGTACAACCCCAACTACCTACAGTTTGATGAATTATTAAAGGGTATTTCGTACAAAGCTGCAAGTAATTGGTGTTCAAAGTAAACGATACAACGCATACTAAACCTAGACCCTCCTCCTACCCTCTATTAGGGCCTAAATACATACTATTAGGGACCATATATCCCCAATTAAGGGTACAAGGAGGGTCCTGGCCCTAAACCCTATAAACCCTAAGCCCCTAAACCCTAAACCCCAATTAAGGGTACAAGGAGGGTCCTGGAACTTGGTTGAAGATTACCAATTGAGCCCCTTGTCGACCCGAAGCCCTAAAGTTCCCTGGGTTTAGGGCTTAGGGCTTTAAATCCCAGAGCTCTAAAGCATGAGACTTATAGCTTATAACCTTATAGTAATGTACTTAAGCCTTCCTTATCCGAATGTTGACCCACTTGAATTTAGAACCAAACTTAGGCCCTCTAGACCCTAAACCCTAAATCCATAAACCTACCTGCACCTAGAATTCTGAATCCTAAGCCCTGAGCTCACCTGAATGCCACTCCACCACACTGGCAACAACTTTGGCTGGCTTTCCGTGGCGGGTAGCCTGGATGAGAGTTTCGGGCTTATGTTTTTGTGAGTTTAGGGTTCAGGGGGCTAGAAAGGTGGGATTAAGGCTGGTGGGCTGTAGGATCCCTATTGTAGATTCTATTGGCTAATTCCTGTTGAGCTATCCGAAGTTTAGAGTCTCCGTCGGAATTATATTCCTTATATTCCTTCCGAAGCCTTGGATAAAGCCATTTCAGTCCTATATTCTGGAAAGATCACCATTAAAAGGTCCCAAACATATATCCTAAAGCATCAAGTAAAGGCGCATTAGTATCGTGTTCTTTATAATAAAAACACCATTTAGGGTAAGGTCGGGTGAGCCATGTGGTTTATGGTTTAGGGTTTGGGGTTCTGAGGCTTGGCTCGCTAGGTTTGAGAATTGCCAAGATCATGGTCATAGTTTCTTTGTGGAATTCTGGCCTGTGGATGCAGGGACCTAAAGAAAAGCTAACGCGGTTTAGGGTTTAGGGTTTAGGGTTGAAGAACCCATGGAGAAGAACATGGAAAGAGACGAGGAAGCCAGGATTACATGGGGGGGGCGGAGAGGGATTGCGCAAGTGTAGGAATTACGGCTGTCGGTTTGGCAAGTTTGGAAACCAGTGCTGGGACTTGGGGTTACTAACTTCGGGATTCTGGGCTTAGGGTCTCTCTTTTAACCTCTCTCATGCCCCTACGCCCAAATTTCAAAACACCCTAAACCCTGAACCGACACCATACTATATAACCCTAAATCCTATGAGGCCCTAAGTCCCTCCATCCTCTCAAACATGAGGGTGGTTGTCAAAATTATGGTCCCTTTTTGGATCCCTATTATAATACGGACCTAATATTTAGGGTACCCAAAAAGGGACCATAATTTTGACAACCACCCATGAGTTCCCTGAAATAGCCTTCGGCGGCTCCTTCAGTCTTCGCAGCAGCCCAAAGTGCGTTAAGGGCCTGCAGAGAACGGATACCAACTCGCCCCATCCTATAAGGGTTTAGGGTGTAGGGGTTTAGGTTTAGGGGTTTAGGGGTTTAGGGTTTAGGGGTTTAGGGTTTAGGGGTTTAGGGGTTTAGGTATAATGGCGACATGTTAGGGTATACAGGGGTAATGGCAATATGCGTGGGTATATGGGCTGTAGTCGGAACTCCTTAAAGGGGGGTTATATGGGGGGAATAAATAGGGGAGTATTATACGGGTTATTAGGGGGGATACTAAGAGTTTAGACTATAACCCCTAGTATCCCCTATATAATCCCAGTTTCCACTTCATTGTCCATTTTCTTTTCCATTTGATTCTCGATTATTAAAGGGGATGCTAGGAGTTTAGACTACTGTATAGGGCAGTACTATACGGGGTATACAGGGGGATACTAACACACTATAGGTTTGGGGTTTAGGGTTTCAGGGGGTATGGAACCCTTTTTTTTCGGGGACCCTGATAAGGGGAACTTTAGGGGCCTTCAAGGTCTAATTGCTAGCCCGTCCTGGTACAAACTCAGCCCGCTCATGGTGATTGGGGCTTGGGCTTCAGCTCGCAGTCGGGGTTTAGGGTTTTAAGGTCTTATTTTGAAGGCTCAGGGCTGGCACATAGGGTTTAGGGTTAAGGGCTTCAGGGTTTAGGGGTTGGGTAGCTTACAGTGGGGCTGCCAAGATAAGTGTACGCTGCAGGTCTTGGAACGTATGGGATTACAAAGAAGTTGCAAGGGTCTGTACTTGGGCATATCGTCTAGGCGATACATTGACAAGCATCCAACTATCGCTGACCTTATGAATCCTTATGAAGCTATATACCTCTTAGGGTTTAGGGCTTAGGGATAATTACAACACTTTTGACTCACAGTGTGCCCTCAGCTTATTCAACTACTTGCTACATCCCATGAACCACCAAGAATCATGCTGCCTCTAACCTAACCTTCTTCAAGCAATGACCTCAAATAAGTCCCAGGGACCCCCAACGGCACAGCAGCAGCACGTAGAGGCTTATACCGTATATCCCATATTGGTTTTGGCTGGGAAATCTTCACAGGAAATGAAAATGTAGGAGCATGAAGAGCATGGTCTTAGATATTTAGTACAGGGTGCCTTGAATAAAGCTCAAAAGTGTATTACGACTTGTTTAGGCAACTACATAAAAAGGAGCCATATACACATCCGTTTCATGTCACTTCCAGTTTCCTTTCCATTTGTTGATTATCCTCTGGCAATCCCTTATAAAGGCCATAAATGCAGAACCCACAATCCTAGACCCTGAACCCTGAATCTTGAATCATGCTAAGCCGTGAACAGGGATTTAGGCACTCAAGCTTTAGGGATTTGAGGGGTTTGGAAATCATGTTGTTTAGAGGCATGAGGGTCACTCAAGAGTTCAGGGTTGAAAGGCCTCGGGTTTAATCTTAAAACGTTGCAGGATTTGAAGTTCCGTTTTGGAATGGGGGAATGCTGGACTCTGCAAGCTGAACAATCCTGCTTCGTTCATAGCTTCGGAAGTGTTTCAGCAGGTGTCTCCTCGGAGGGGGTTCGAGAAATGCACCCCCATATATTACCATTATACAATCCTGGGAATACGCGTGGGGGCATTACGACTAGGGGTATACAGGTGATTAGAGGGACTTAGGAGGACCTTATTCTGGAAAAACTTCACATGGGGTCTCCCGAAAGCGGTGGATCTTTTTTAGACGAACACATTTCGGGGTATGCAAGGGGGACCCCTCTTTTTGGAACTGGGCATATGGCTGCTGAGCATATAACCAGTGCTCCAAAAATCTTGGATTTAGGAGATGCCCATGCCAACTGCATAAAGGCGGCGGTGATGGCGGTGCTCGGCACAGCAGGACATCAGTTTCACCTTGATTCGGCGGTTGGGTTCAGGGCCGCAGGATTCCGGAGGTTCTACATAATCTGACAAATGAAAAGAACACAAACAAGCTATGACGTATGAGGACAATCAGGGGTTCTAGGTCGTAGTTTAATTAAAGGAGAGAAAACGGGAGCAATCCCGAGATTATATGTGGAGGATATGGATCCCAATGGCGTCTGATTGGCGATGAAGAAATTACTTTATCAAATGGCGTACTGGGTCCTTCTTGTAAACTATACCGATATCCAAAGGCAATGATCCAGCTTAGGGTTTCAAACCCCAACTCACAAATCCAACCCTATACCTAGATCCTCAGTCTACCCTCCACATACTCTACCTACCCATGATTAGGAACCATATACCCCTATTTAACAGGGAAGGTCACGGTACCGTATTTTTGGGGTTTAAAGCCCCAACTCATAAACCCAAACCGAACCTATAAACCCTGTAAACCCTGTAAACCCTATAAACCCTACAAGCCCTAAACGGTTTCGGGGTTCCCGTTGTAGTAGCAGCTCGGAAACACAAAGCCAAGGCGCGAAGCTCAAGGGCGGGGCAGAAGTCGCCGCCGCCATCGCCTACCTTGTTTACCCAGAGGGTGTGAGTACCCAATAATTTGGTACTTGGGTTTTGGGTAATAGCATTCTAGTACAGGTTTTGGCTAAGTATATGATTTTTGGGTACTTGGACCCTTAAGGTTACATTGGGATCGTGGAAAAGAAAAGTGAAACTACTATATTATCTAGTGGTTTTTTGAGGTCATACTGGGGTTATATTAGGACTGGTTAGGGGGTGGAGGTTTGGGCAGCGCACCTCTATTTTGGATTTGGTATGCTTTTGGTTTAGGGTTCTGTTAGGACCGCCCAAGACCACAAAGAAGGTACTCAATTGGAAGTCTTTACGTAAAGTTCCACGCGCCCTAAATACTATTCAGAGGAGGGTTAGAACCACGATCCCTTGTTTGGGAAGCCTCATATTTGGGGCCATGCTATACTGCAGACGATTATGCCCCAAGAGTTTAGGTCTAGGTATCCATTTGCGAGGGACTGCAGTTCGCAGACGTATGCAAATCGATGTAAGTATATGGATCCAGGCCGTTCTCAAACAGGCGACTGGGGCCTAAACCCTTAACCCCAAAGCACTAAACCCTAAACCCCAAACCGCCCTGCAATGGACATGTTGCACGCAGGCTGCACCGAGCTGTGGCTTAGGGTTTTGGCCACACAGGGCATGTAAAATATGTGGCGCCGAATTTTGGTATGGCGGAAATGGCAGGATAAGGGTTGGGGCGTAATTCCTTGTGGGGACGCCGACAGGACGTCCGTGCTGTACACTGCACTTTTCTCCACATAGAAAGATCTCAAATACTCAAAGAAGAATGCTCTCTGATGTATTACCAAAAAAAAGGCGCCCAGAACCTTCGTGGTATGTCATGAAGACACGCCCAAATGGTAGTTTCCGTGAGTAGAGGGACCCAACACCGACCCCAAAAACAAAAGGGGCTATATTGGGTTGTATAGAGTTATATTGGGTTATATAGGGGATAAAGGAAAAGAAAATGGAAGCTACTATTTAGGATTTAGGGTAATTCCTTTTTATGGGAGCCCCCAAAACGGACCCCTAACGATTGGAAACCACTAAATTACCACTACGGGTTCCAACAAAACGTGCACAGTGCCCCCGAAGTACCATTGCTGTTCTGTCAAACTGCAAAAACCTTTGCGGTCATGGCCCACGCCGCGAGCATGAACATGGAAGCTCCCATGTCCTTTTTTCATGCTCCGGTTCCCTACACAGCTCCAGCGAGCCTCATAATAATATATACATACACACCCCGACACCTTGATATGCCACAGGCTATAGCCCTTATGTTCTCCTTGTAAACCCGAAGGTGATATAGGCCTTGAGCCCCAGATGGGGCGTTCGTCGTAAACCCTAACCCTAAACCCTAAAAACTGAACCCTATAGGGTTTAGGGTTTAGGGCATTGTGGAGCCAGGCACGTAGAGCACCCGATGAGGCCGATAATCAGTCAGCAGCCGTTGCATGACCGCCCCCTGCGGCGAACATACTGGATAAATAGGATTCATACCCTAAGGGTCCAAGGACCCAAATATAGGGTTTTATGGCCCGAATACTATAATATTACGGGTATTTGGGCCCTAAAACCCTATTATTTGGGTCCTTGGACCCTTAGGGATAGTGTTTAGGGTGTAGGATTCAAGGTGGACACTAAAAGTCGTGCATGACCCTAAGTACCTTACGTCTTGGGAGTTAATCCGCTACAGTAAGTTAACACCATGAAGGATTTTAGTACGAACAGGAGCTCAGAATAATATGAAGGAAAATCGAAACATTGGAACGTAAAAAAAGTTAGAGTCATATGAGCGTCATGCAGAGAGGGTTTCCGCAATCGTGAGGATTTGATACTTATAAGGGGGGGTGCGTTTGGGAAATAATCAGCCAGGCTTTCCGTACGGACAGACATTTCAAGTTCGGGGTGAATGACCAACCATTCATACCTCGGGCGAGATTGAACTATACAGTTAGTGCTAAAGATGTAGTATTCTACGCACATTCTGGGCTCAACAAAACAAAACGATCTACTCAAAAAACTGTGTATTAACGCTGGATACGGTCAAACATATGGCCGTTTATCACTGTCCTAGAAATATGACGCCAGGACCACCAGGACCAAAGCTGCCTTCCCCAAGCTTGGGGCGTGCTATGGCAAGCACATCCTTACCTCACTACGTTGGATATTTATAATCCTGCATGGCCCTAAGTACATTAAACCTCTGGAATTATGGTACTATTGTATGCTAAGGTTCTGCAGGATTTTTAGTATTAAGCCCTAAACCCTACTCCCTAAATGCAGGATGATGAGTATCAACAGTAGTTGCTACTAGCTAAAGGAGGACCAAGGGATTGGATCCCCCTTATAGGTTTGAGAACTTCAGTAGTTTAGGGTTTAAGGGTCAGGGTTTTAGGAGCTAGGGGTTTAAGGGTTTTAGGGTTTTAGAGGTTTAGGGTTTCAGGGGTTTTAGGGGTTGTGGGGTTTAGGGGATCCCCACATCCCCCCTTCAGCACCAGGAAGACCTCAGCCCTGAACCCCTCAACCCTGAAATTTCAATATAAAGGGGGGCTATAGCGGGGTATATAAGGAACCTTTCTGAGTCATATGAACTATAGGCTAAACTCCTCAAAAGGAGGTTATATAGATTATCTCTAGATTATGTGAGGATTTCATAGGGAAGTCTTGACGGGGTTTTAATGGAGATACTTGGAGTTCAGACTATAAATAATGTCCATTCGCTTTTCCTTGTAACCTGAAGCCTTGGATCGGTATTAGGGCCCCCATTCGGCGCAAGTCCCTTGGGAAAGAGGTAACGGTCATTGCGATGAAGCTGATTGCAGACAGTCGGCGTAGAGGCTGATCCTAAGAGAGTATAGTGGATGTAGGGTGGGACTGCTTCTGCGGCCCTTCCCCTAAGGGTCCAAGTAC
>CAJNIZ010018569.1:79939-90064 GCA_905231905.1 Symbiodinium pilosum
GATCACTGTCTTCGCCTCGTTTCTCCTTCGCTGCAGCTCCTTCAGCTGTTCAGCCAAGACCACCTGAAAATCGAGCTGATTTTGAGCCTGCCAAACCCCTCAAAATGAGTCGTGCAAAGGATGGGCCTCCCCAGTTAATGACCCTAAAGCCTTAAAGCCCTAAACCAACTGGGGCTTTGGGCCCACCTCGTGTGGAAACCGATGTTAGATGCTCAGAGCTCGGAGCCCTACTTCCCCTAGAGTTTGGGTTTTAGGGTTCTAGGGTTTTGGGTTTAGCTTTTAGCCTTAAAACCCTCAGCCGACTGGGGCTTTGGGCCCACCTCGTGTGGCAACCGATGTTAGATGCACAGAAGAGAGCTCGGAACCCTGTTTCCCCTAGCCCTTGGGTTTTAGGGTTCTAGGGTTTTTGGTTTAGGTTGTAGGCCCTTTAAGGTCTAAGCTTCGTACCGTGGGGTTTGCTATTTCAACCATCGGCTGAGGAATGGAAACGGGGACGACAAAACTCCATAACGAGCAGGTAGAACTGCAGAACAGGCAAGCTTGTGATCCTACTAAACCCCAAGCACTAAACAGTAACCCTAAACCTAGACCCCAACAGCCCTGGAAACCCTAAACCCTAAAAACCCAAGAGACCTAAGCCACCTAAACCCTGAAGGCGGGCGAGCTGAAGGACGGTGACGCCATCGGCCGAGCTTTGAAACCTTCACAGCGCAAATGCATTCTGAGAGGTTCCACTACCCTTAGGGTCCAAGGACCCAAATAATCGGGGTTCAGTGCCCAAATACCGTTCATATCATAGTATTCGGGCCCTAAAACCCTATTATTTGGGTCCTTGGACCCTCAACTCCTTATACTGGGTTACATAGCGATATATCTATATATATAGGGGACTACTATAAGACTTCGTAAGGGGATGTTAGGAAGCTAAAGACCCTAAACTCCTGAAACCCTTAAACCTCAAAATTCAAAGCCCTAGACCAGAAACCCCTAAAACCCCCAAACAGTACTACAACCACTGCTGGTGCTATTTGGCCTCCCCTGCAATCTGAGAAATCCCTGTCAGAGTGGGCACACCATCTCACAAAGACAGGGTCCAGAATAAATCCCCAGTGTCCGGCCAACGACACCGACCAATGCACGTCGCACGCGGACTCTGATCATTGCCCGACGTGGCTGTTCCCTGTCCCCGCGGTCTCTAGACCAAAGCTGGGGCGTGCATTGGCTGGGTAGGGCGAGAAAATTCTACTTCGACTACTTCGGACTACTACTACTACTACTACTACTACTACTACTAGTACTACTACTACTAAGTACTAGTACTACTACTACTAAGTACTAGTACTACTACTAGTACTACTACTAGTACTACTACTAGTACTACTACTAGTAGTACTACTAGTACTACTACTACTACTAGTAGTAGTAGTAGTAGTAGTACCACTACTACTACTACTACTACTACTACTACTACTACTATACTACTACTACTACTACCACTACTACTACTACTACTACTAATACTACTACTATACTACTATACAACTCCTACTACTATTATTACTACTACTACGAGTACTACAGCTACAACAACAACAACAACAACAACAACTACTACTACTACTACTACTACTACTGCTATACCCCGCCCCCCTCCCGCCTCCCCCCTCCCCCCCACCCCTGCATGTTTGTGACGCTTTCTCCGAAATCAAGGCTTGTCCTGCAAAATGCCAGACAATGTTCAATCCGAAACTGTGCTTTCAACATGTGGATTGTGAAGCAAAATTCCATGATTTCCAATAAAATGCACTGAAAACGCATAAGCAAAAACTCGACCTTTCTATCAGATTTCATGGATATTCATGATATTCACAATGCATGGAAAGCATAAAGAAATTCATGATTTTCTATAGAGATTCTCATGGATTTTGGATTAAAACGTACATTTGGTATTAAAGTAATGAAATTCAACACAAAAGTACATACACTTCTTCTGAAAGTGTATGTACTTTGGCCTGAAACTACATGTACTTTTATACAAAACTACATGTATTTTGATGAAAGTACATGTAGGTTTATCAAAGTACATGTAGCTTTAAGAAAGTACATGTAGTTTTGATGAAAGTACACGTGCTTTTCCAGAAAAGTACATGTAGTTTTAAGAAGGAAAAGTACATGTAGTATTAAAGAAAGCACATGTAGTTTTAAAGAAAGTACACCTTGGTTTGAGGAAACCTAAGCTGTATGTATACGGGGACACTACGACCTTAATATTGGTAATTATCTAGGTCTCTAGCTTCGAAGCCAAACCAAAAGATGAACATTGGTTCCTGAGGAACTTTGAAACCAAACATGCCAAACCCTAAGCCCTAAACTACCCTAACCCCTCCAGCGATAGACCTGAAAGCCTCAATGCTCAGCGCCCTACCTTCAGCCCTGACTATGGCCCCTGCTGGAAACCTCTATAAGCCTTTAACTGCCCACCCCACACCTGGAAACGCAACCCGCCCACAAGAACACAGTCCTGGCGACGAGGGTTGGCCTGAACACAGAAGCGGCTTGAAAGTTTCATGAAAGTATCCCCCTTAATAACCCCAATATAATCCCCTATATAACCCCCTTTAAGGAGTTTAGACTATAGCTCAATTGAGTAGTGTTTTTTGGTCAACCTACTAAGATAATATTCCCTATATAAAATACTATAACCAAAAGGAGGATATAATCTTACTGTATTTTGGGTACCGTACTCATGAGTACTTGGAGGGTCAGGGGACCTAGTAAGCATGTTAAGAACCCCTACAGCCCGTACAGTAACCCTAGTTATCCCATGCTTCACCTACTTACTAAGTCCCTCTGACCCTCGAAATAACCAGAGCGATGCCTTATGGGGATGCTACTAACAGTTCTAGCTTCAAATTCCTTGTCGGGCTTATGTATGATAACGGCTTAGGGTTTTTGCTATAGTCCCCGTTAAGTAGATAGAATATGGCTTTGGGCATATTATAATAAGGTCCCCATATCTACTTAAACGGGACTAAACCCTAACCCTTAACCCTTAATTAACCCCATATTCTACCTACTTAAGGGCGATATTATAAGGTTTAGGCTATCCTTCGGTGCATCTGGACTGGGAGGTTCCCTACATTGCGTGGGCACTTCGAATCTTCTAGGTGGGGTTTAGGGTTTAGGGGGTTTAGGGTTTAGGTGGCTGATCATCATTCCACAGGTTACAGCGATTATGATAACGGCTACAGCTTGTGCAGATAACCCGACTTACATAACCTAGAAGGCCGGACTTTGGACCTCTGATCTTCGAGGAGGGGCTGGTTTGGTGTTTCCCCAGAGTCGCCTTTACAGTTCCTGAAGCTTTGAGGGATTCGGATCTTGGGTTCAGGTTTTACACACACCATGAAGAAATGGGCTGAACTATAGTCTAACCTCCTGTATCCCGATTAACCCCCAACATAAACCCCTTATATAACCCTTGTTAAGGAGTTTTTACTATAGAGCATATGATCAAGAGCGGCTTCAGGTTGGAGGACGTGCATTGGGTCAGGTCCGAGGGTGATTGCCCTAACCCCTAAATACAGCTAGTCTGACGGCCTAAAAGCCAAGTCAAGTCAAGTTATTCGAACCATTATAAGAGAACATGCCGGGCGCCAACAACAGCAAACGATACCAAAGCGTGCGGTACACAATTTGTCTCATGATACCTTTGGGCACCCCAAACCCTAAACCCTACAAACCCCTAAACCCTAAACCCTAAAACCCTAAACCCCTAACCCCTAAACCCCTAAGCCCCTAAGCCCCTAAACCCTAAACCTACCCCGCCCCGCATACCGGGCCCAAATCCACATCAACTCAGAAACCACACGGTTTAGGGTCTAGGGTTTAGGGTTTAGGGTTTAGGGTGTTGGGTTTAGGGTTTAGGGTTTAGGGTCTAGGGTTTAGGGTCTAGGGGGTTTAGGGGATTTAGGGTTTAGGGGGTTTAGGGTTTAGGGGGTTTAGGGATTTAGGGGGTTTAGGGTTTAGGGTCTAGGAGGTTCGCAAAGCCTGCTGGGCAATTCTTTTGGCCATGAAGTAGGCTGCAAGTATAGGAGGTTTAGGGTTTAGGGGGAGATGGTTTTAAGTCTCAAAAATTGACGTTGCCCTCGACTGGTACACTTACAAATATTGTCGGTTTAGGGTTTTGCTGTTTGTTACCACAGTCACAAAGCCTGAAGCATGACCGCTTCCAAACGATGCTCCATGTAACTACCTAGACCTATAATAGAAAGATGTTTTATCTATTTCTTAGGGTTACACCGAAAATGCTACGGAGACTACAGCTACCATGTAGAGTTAGGCCGAGCGATATTGTCCCTAAGAACCCCTACATACGCCGTTCTAGTTCATTGTCCCATTTTCTTTTCTATTCAGTTCTCCAGCTTGACCAGAGTTACTATTGGTAACTGTTGTTAATCTAAGCCTCTACCCTAAACATGAACCCTAAACCCTTTACCCTGAGCTGTAAAATGCAAGTCCTGTAGGCCCTTTGAACCCACAGAGTGGCAAGACAGCCTTCGCGGAGTCCAAGCGTCCACCTGGCAATTGCCCACTTTCCAGGGTCCCTTCTATCACTGAGTTGCTCTTAAGGAAGCGAACTTGCATTGCCATGTTATGGGTGTATATGGTTTAGGCTTTAGGGCTTAGCGTTGAGGGTTTAAGTCATCACACTATGGATATATAGTGAACGATACGGTATGCTTATCATAGCAACTTTATAATTATCTAAGTTCCTTAAAAGCAACCCAGTCTATGATGAGGGCGTACCAAGAAAACCTTGTAAGCTCAAGGAAAGGTAGAGATAACAAGCTACTTGATACCCAAACCTGTTGTCATGGGTACATTGGCTATTCTAGGTAGGGTTCGCTGCTTTAGGGTCTACAGTCTCCTTACTCTAGGTGTTGAGGTCGGCGCTTGCGTGTTGGGGATGTGGGGTTCAAAGTTGCCTAAACCATAAACTCTAAACCCTAAACCCTAGAGCCCTGAAACCTAAACTCTAGAACCCTGAACCCTACGTAAACCCTAAACCCTAGAACCCTGAACCCTAAACCCTAGAACCCTAAACCCCAGAACCCCTAACCCTCGAGTTGAGGTTCAGGAACTCAGGTCTTCGAGAAGAGTGAGGGTTTACAATCAGGAGTATGTGGGGGCTAAACACCAGGACCCTCCTTGTACCCTTAATTGGGGATATATGGCCCCTAATAGTGGCTACTTAGGCCCTAATAGAGGGTAGGAGGAGGGTCTAGGCATATGGTAGTTTTCCCCTGGGTGTAGGGTTCAGGGTTTAGGATTTAGGGTGGGTTTTCACCATCCCGATGGCTCTCCCTCAAGGCTTGGGGTTTAGGACTGACCCCAAGGGCAGCGTTGCGAAGCAACGCAACGCCAAAGGCTCCAGGCACCTATATTGGATCTTAGGTGGACTCCTAATAATTACCAACATCATCTTGAGATGTATTTGAGGTACAGACCCTATACCAGAATTACACAGTAAAACTGGGACCATAATGTTGGCAACAGTTTCAGATGCTGGACTAGGACTCTTCAGACTCTTAAGGGCCAAACTCTGTCGGCAAAAGAAACAGTCCATCCCTGCAATATGCTTGGGGAACTTCATTCCGTGCGCCTTTTCAGTTCTGATAGTGTCATTGCAACGAGAGAACTTAGGCATAGATTTTCCAACTAAAAGCCTGGAAGCCCTACAACCCAATAATCCTGAAGCCTACAGCGCTTCTAGACCGCCAAAGTATGCCCTTCAGAGCAATGGACAATATTGAAGGGTAGTTGGGGCTATCTTGGTTAAGACATATTATTTGATACAAGCCCACACTATGGTAACTAAATTGAAGTTCCACAACCCTGAAACCCCACATTATTTGCACTAAACCCCGAGCCCCTCCCTAGACCCCAAATCCTCAACCTTAAGCCCTAAACACTACACAGTCCCACACACCTACGCCCTTTAAACCCCATACAACGCCACAATCCCAAGAAAGGTCGTAATCCCTATAAGCCCATAAGCCCTATAAAACGCCAATAGCCCTAAACCAAATAAACCCTGTAAAGCCCCATAAGCCCTATAAATCCCATAAACTCTATAAACCCTAAACCCCATAAGCCCTATAAATCCCATAAACTCTATAAACCCTAAACCCTAAACCCTAAGAACCGCCCTAAAAAAAAATCGTAGGAGCGAGCCTCTGGGACGCGCTTCGCGCGCGGTGAGCGGCGGCTCGGAAGGCGTGCCGCCTGGGCGCGCTGACCCGCTTGGAGGGGTGGTTTAGGAATTAGGGGTTTAAGGGTTTGGGGTTTAGGGTTTGGGGGTTAAGGGTTTAGGATTCGGGGGTTTAAGGGTTTTGGTTTTGGAGGTTTTGGTTAGGGTTTAGGGGTTCAGGGTTTGGGGTTTAAGGGCTTAGGGGTCTAGAGTTTTTTGACAGAAGAATATTTGGGGGCACATACTGGCGACCCCTACTTTGGGGAAATTCTCGTTCGGAGGCGAAGCACAGTGCATGTCGGCGGGGGATGCCCATGGGTGTGCCAACAATGGGGTTGGTCATCCGAGTTTGGGGACTGTTAGAATAGATGTTCCAACAACATAAACATAAATACTGTTCATCTAAAGATACGCAAATTATACATGTTTAGAGAATGTTTTGGGCTCAGGGTGCCGAGCATTGAGGGATAAGGTCCGAAGTTTCTTGTCGAAATCGCAAGATGGGTACTTCAATTAAACAAGAGTTAAATATGATGTTGGTAGTTCTTCATGCCCGTGCACTCCGCAAGCCCTAAAACACCCAGCGCATAATCCAAGAGTCCATTTTACTTTGCAATCTCATCTCCAATTGAGTCTCCATTAGCCCTAAACCCTACACCCTAAAGTATCTCTGTATAACCCCTTCATGATATACTAGGCCTTTTGTAAGCCCCTGCAATTACCTAAACTCTAAACCCTAAACCCTAAATCCTAAATCCTAAACCCTAAACCCTAAATCCAAAATCCTAAACCCTAAATTCCTTGACATCTCCACCGAGGTCTCGGCTCATCGGGTCTCCTCGCGAGGTTCCAGGACCCCTGAGCCAAGCGGGAGACCCAAATGAGTAGCGTTTTCTTGGTGGTTGAACCTAGTAAGATTATATTCCTTATTTAAGATACTATACCCCCAAAGAAGGGGGATAGAATCTTACTCTATAATGGGTAGCATAGTATCCCCGAATAAAATACTACTCAATTTAGGCTTGGGACAGCTGCGAGGTTTAGGGGTTAAGGGAATAAAGTGTAGGGTATATGATTGAGGGTTTAGGATCTACGGTTTGGGACTTGGGGTTTGACTAGGGTTTAGGGTCTAGGACTTAGGGTTTAGGGGCTTAGGGGTTTGGGGGTCAAGGTTTGGGTGTCAAGCACAAGGCGCCCAAGGCCTCGTTGCGTATCACACAACAAACTTTCTGACCTGTTTACGTAACATCCTCAGAACCCAATTCAGCCAAGATACCTCCTTTGTGGGTCCCGGAACCACCTCCCAGGTTCTACGTATATATGTATATATATATATATATACCAGGACCCTCCTTGTACCCTTAACTGGAGGTATATGGTGTCTAATAGTAGGTACTTAGGCCCTAATAGAGGGTAGGAGGAGTGTCTAGGTATATACCCATATGCATATTATATATATATATACACGCTAAACCCTAAACCCACCACCTCCTAGGTCCCCCTTCCTGCTACAGTTCGCAGTACCATTGCCTTGGCATATATGTTTTATCATGGTGGTGGAATCACTCCGATCTTCGTCTACCGCGAGGGTTAAGGAAACCAAGAGTGAGAAAAGTAAATGGATCAAAACCACTATTTTCACCGCAGATACTTCTGTCACAGATCAATACTACGCGCACAATATTGCAGGTTCAACTTGGAGACATTCAAGCGTCTCCGGACAACATGCTTGCTACATGGTTCTCTCCCGATTTCCTCTGAAACAATTCTGTTGGTGTTTGTGGCGATGCATGAGTATCAGTTCTGGTTTCCCTTCAAATACCTGAAAATACGCAGGCCGCTAAGCCCCGAAGTACATGTACGGCAGCTTCTCTTGGCCGTAGAATACATGGATACGATTGCTCGGGGATGGGCAACGACAATTTCAGGAGTCATGAAAAGTTTTAAAGCAATTGCCAGCAGCGTTGAGTTCAATTCTTCTTGCATGACGTCAAAGCCTAACCTTATGAATTTGAACCCTTGAATCCCACAAGCCCTGCTTCCCTAGAAATGGTAATCTCCAAATTGGCGTCCCAGAACACGTGCCGGTGTGCCATAACAAAACCAAGTTCAAAAGGCGAGCGCAAGTTCGAGAAAGACCCGAATGAATGCTCAACTTTGCACACAACAGAGTTTCCAAAGACTAAAATCCAAGACTTGGACCATGTAGCAATTCCACAACAACTATGCTGAACCAACCGAACACTCCACGCAACCCTGTCCCTTGAACCTGCAACTTGTAAATGTTCAGCTAGCTCTTCAGGAACTCCCCAAATACATCGCCTTTGTAGGAAACCTTGTTCGCGGCGGGCTCCCAGGAATTTCGAGTAAAGTTAACCCACTTCAAAACCCTGACCCCAGACCTTCAACAGACAAAGCCTATGCAGAATCAAGAAAGAACAGTGTAGCCCCCAACAAATCCAATAGTTGGGTACCTGTACTTTTTGCAAAGGTCGAAATTACGCAAAGAAAAACATGAATTCCGAGCCCTCCAGTCACCTGCCTTGCAGAGAGAGCCTCCATGGCCATGAAAGGATGGTTCTTCGCCCACTCCCGTGCTATACCCTGAACCCTGTAAACTCTAAACCACCGCAGAGGGTCAGGGTAGAGTTTGAAGCAGCTCTAGGCCCAAGGTGTGCTTTGCGGGTTTAGGTCTCAGGGAGTAGGGTTCTAGCCTTTTGAACCTTATGCAATGTACATTTATTGGGCTTATGTTTTCTGCGCTGCGGTTTGGGGGAACCTAAGCCCTAAGCAACATTTTTTAAAAAGGTTTATGAGGCACGTCTTCCAGCGCCGCTGCACTTGATGAGATGAGTACATTCTACATCGCGAATCTGAACAGAAGCTTGCCTGCATTGAGGCTGTGGGCCACAATATGCATACACAGCGGCACCTGCAAAGGGAATCCAAGGCCACATATTTGGTCTTGCTTGCGTCTCAAGGTCAACAGACCGTGTAGACGAATCAGCTCGTCAGCAAGCAACTTCCGCTAGGCCGCGAGTACAATGCAGCTGAAACTGGCATCAGGACTTAAATGTGCGATGTTACAGGGAGCTATTTTCTCTGTAGCTGGCTAACGATGTTTGATCCCCTCGTTGGAACTGTGTTACTCGGAAATCTAGATGAGCCAGCATGTGAGCTCTCTTGGTGACCATCGTTCTACTGTAGCACTGCCAGCCCAAACAAACGTCATAAACAGACTTCATGCTCGTACTCCCACATGCTTTTTGAAACAGTGGACTCCGAAACCCTGAGGCTGTAAACCTAGAGCCGTTACAAGACTCCTTTCGAAGCACGGATCGTGTCTGCACTGGAACTCATATCACATCTACACAAGCTGTGGGCTCTATGCAACTCTATCACGACCCTCAAAACGGTACCTTACAGGCTGGTACCTCCCTTCTGATACTGGGGGTTTCCCAAAATTAGGGATACCTTTTTGGGGGTCCCTACCAAGAGAATCCTACAGGCGGTTTTTTAGGATTCCGCCTAAAAAGGTGTCAGTTGCAACGGGAAACCTAAAACATGTCAGTTAGGCAGCAATAGCTATACATGCGAAGCGCCACGATCTTTTTATCTGTGAGCAGCGGTGTGCCACCGAAGTGTCACGTACCACGACCATCGTTGCAAGACGGCCATGCCCAGATTATTTGGGTGCTCCATCATAGCCATCCTGGGCTGAAAGGCTTGTTAGCGTGAATCCTAAAAGTCATTAAACCCTAAATACTTCCACCATAAGCCTAAAAAACTGACCCTGGGCCCTAAGAATGTGATCAAGCTTCCTCTTGACGCGCCCGACCAGATCTTTTTCGCAATAGTTTGCCACCAGCATT
>CAJNIZ010018580.1:0-31473 GCA_905231905.1 Symbiodinium pilosum
CTTTGTTGTATCAAAAGATTTTCAGAATGAATACTGATTTGACATTGTATGCAAGCATAACCTTGTTCATCTATGTTTTATTCGCAAAAGTTTGCCAAATTTCTGACTTGTGTTCACGCCAGATTTTTCCCCTAGGGGTCCAGTCCTTAACCCGCCAATTTGGAGTGAGGCTGCAATGCCTGCCACAAGCCCAGGTATTCCGGCCATTCCAATTGCACTGCAGCCAAAGTCGCCTTGTCACAAGCTTTGCCTCCTGCACACGCACAGGATGCAGACCGGCCAGGTCGTTGTCGTTGACAGCCTTCAACCTAGTTCTTCTTGCTTGGGCAAGGCGTGCAACGCAACCTGCATGCTTGGCACTCGTGTGCAACCGGTCAACCACGGGGTGACGTCCGGAACATGCCCAACTTTTCGCCCAAGGCAAATGCCTTCTTCTTGTGTCCCCCAAGCACCTGAGAACACACATGTTAGTGAGCCATGCCGCAGCCACGCGCATTGCTTGCATGGCCTACTGTTCTCGCGCCTGTTTGTCATCTGCGCATTCTAGAATGCCTTCATGAGGGGTACAGTTTCAGCTACACCCGTAGCTCTGTCACACACGTGGCCGCCTGCGCTTGGGAGCGTCAAGCTTACCTTCGCGCCGCACGCCACTCCAGCCGGTAGATCATTTGTGTGGAGGTCGGACTACGCAAGTCGCCCCACGCAAATGCCTGACTCCTGGATTGGCAACCGATCCATCTGAAAAGGAATGTGCGCGTCCTTACTTGCAATTTTATATGTTTTCATTCAGATTGATAAATTTGAATGAATACTCATTTTACATTGTATGCAAGCATAACTATTTGGGATAGAACTAAAAGCTTCATTTGCGCAACCCCCCCGACCCTGGGGAGCTTTGTGTGCACCATGTTGTGGAAACCTCCACATGTGCACCATGTTGTGGGGAAAGTTTCGGGTCTGTGCGATTTGATTGATTGGGTTATGCAATAATACATCCTATATTTGAAGCAATGGTTTACCTTTGTTTTTCACATACGCTGGATGTGATGAATTCAATGATCATAACTGACTGGGTATCTGAGGCTATTTGTCTTACTTGTAGTTGCCCCATTTCCTGAGTGGCTTATACATAAATTCATATCTATATTTATGCCCTCTTTTGATCAAATATTATTTGGTTGAATTCTTTTGGGATGATGTGAGAGACAACAAATGATGTGGGTGATTGCAGCGGTACATGTCTGTCAACTGCATGGCTGTGAACAATCATCATGCTCAACTTGAGCCGAATACATGATGATATTGAATTCGAGAATTGGCGATGTATATGCGATTTGGCCATGAAATCAAGCTTTGGCGTGGAACGTCTTCACGTTTGACTACGAAAACGTGCTCTCATACGGCGTGTTCTCACACTTTTTCTTTGAAGTCGACTTCTGGTGTGGCACAACCTCATATTTCGACTACAACATCGTAATTGAATCGTGAACGTGCGGTTCAATTGGTGTGAATCAGGTTTCCCCACATTCTTCTTAGATTTTTTTTTGGTTTGAACCTTCACCACATATTGTGGCCGGTGTGAAGCACTCCGAAATTTTGATGGGAAGCTGAGGTGTGGCTTGTAGTGTCTTCATATTTTCCTCCAAATCCACACCCTTGTGAAAAAAAATAAAGCCTCGTTCAACAACATTTTCCCAACAACATCCGTCCATTTGTACAAGGTGCTCATGCTCACCGTTTTGTGCGCTGGCTTTGTCATGCATAGTCTCACGTTCGGCAATAACAAGCAGCACGCTGCGCCACAGAATCCAAGCATTCCAGGTATTTTTTACAATTGAATCATGGTGTGAATGTCGCCCAAGCCCAGCAAGTGCCAACGCCAAGCGGCATGCGAAGCTCTCGACGCATGATGGCAGAAGAGAGCTTTATTGTCGAACAGTTAGTGTGCGAGTGCCGCAGCTCCCCGACTTGCACATCCGAAGCTTTGATGCTGCTCACCGATGCGAGGCCTGGAAATCGTGAAGATCGCGTTTGCAGTCTGGCGAGCTTTTAAGCATCCCAGGGGCAAGGAGGCACTGAGTGCTGCACAGTAGAGACTCTAGCCTGCTGCTTGCTGCCGCTTTCGGCTTGCTGTACCTGTCTACTCCGCATTCAGCACTTGAACCGCAGGAGTTTCCCATGTGCTGGTGCCCTTTCGATGAGTTGGAACTGTGATTCGGAGCCGGTGACAGGAAAAACAGCGTCGATGTGTTTGGATGCTGTTTCTACAGCTACGGCTTTTAAAGCCACAATGGTGGTGCATCATTTTGTGAAGCGTTGCATGTCCGCTGTGTGTGCTTCTTTTTTGTTGCTCAAGCTTTCTCTCAGTGTTTGCTGTTGATACCCGCGCATCGTCAACAGGACGGCCATGATCTTCCGGCAGCTTTGCTGCCTCCTTTCTATTGGGTTGGCAGCTGGACAAGAGCTGAAAAATGTTGCTATCACTGCAATCGGCGAAGATGGCCAGGCTGTTGTTGCGGGAAGTAAATTGCAAGGCCTTGATATCACGTTCACGACCTACACTGCAGGGGCTACTACAGCCACCATTGAGCTCCCTTCTGGCTTGATCACTGCGACTGGATCGGTGAACTTGACATTTACAGCCCCTGGTGGCACGACAGTCACCTACACCACCACAACGGTGACGACAACAACATACTTGTCTGATGAGAGCGACGAGAATAGCACCACCGCTGCCCCCACGCGTCGGATGTCCACATATGACAGGTACTACTCTTCCCGAAGGTTGTCCGGCAGCTGCGTTGTGACTGGTGCTTCCATCTCTGGGACGACTATGACGCTGGACCTCGCCGGTAGTGGGCCAGGAGGTGCCTGCCAGTCAGGAGACACAGTTTCCACCTCGGTCACAGCAGATTCTGGCGGGTCAGCCACCTTCAACAATGCCCCCGCTGGCACCATCAATTTCCAGATTTCAACAGACACGGATTCTGTGGTCATCCCCATTTCGCTTTCCCCTGATGGCAGCGGGGGCTTCACCGTGTCTGTGGTAGGGGATCCCATCACTTGGTATGGAGGCAAGAAGATCAAGTTCTGGTTCCCCAACTACAAGCTCATGCCGTTGCTCAAAACGCCGGAGTTGACAGTTTGGGCCAGCACCTTCGAGGGTCCATCCCAGGACTACCAGTGGTTTGAACGTTTCGCCGGGCCCCAAGTCACTGCAGCATCCGTTTGGTTTTTGGTTTTGGTGCGCTGCTAGGCCGTTACAGCGGCAAATGGAAACGAACTCGTTGACATCAAAGTCCGCCATATGCACCCGGGCATGAACAAGAGCCACTTCAGCCGAGGCACGTTGACTTGAAGAGAGGGTAGCCTCGCGCATACTTGCAGCAGCTGCTAGCACTATTCTGCCATGTCCGTGGCAGGCAACTTCAGGCAGCCCCTTGCTCCTCAAGCTGGCGATTCCTTCTATCACATTCTTCAGCAGTCTTGCTTGTGCTCGCGAGCAAATGCTGCAAGTCGAGACCAAAAGCTTTTGATTGAAAAAGCTTAGGCTGGATATACGACTCCAAGGCTCCAAGCAGTTGCGTTCTCATTCTCAGAAGCTCTTTGCGTCTGCTGATGGGATGCTCGGCTTGCATCTCGCTGTTCATGCTTGCCGACTGTACGCTCAGAGTGGTGTTCCAGGCGTCCAGGACACTTTCTTGATGGCTTGCTTGCCTCAGGAAGGTGAAGATTGGCGTTGGTGCTCGTGTCTACCACCCGCCACGTGTGCATTTCTCCCCTTTGGCATCCACGCTGCAAGTATGACATTGTTGTGATCCTCAAGACAAATTCTCCACTCCGTGCTTTGGTTCGTACTGATCCAGGTGGAGTTTGTCATGGTCGAGCCCTTCAGATGCAGCGAACGCGAAGTAGTTTAAGGCGGTAGCTCTTTCTTGAGTCTCGAGCAGGTGCCGTCTGCTAGGTCCTTGCACATATTGCTAGCTAGTTTTGGATGCTTTGCCGAGCTTTGTTGATGGTCGAAAATGGTATCTTGATCTGAACATCGTCGGAGTCGTTGGATGCTGAACTTCCTAAGCCCAGGACCGAATCAATATCTTTCATGGTTCATGCCTCACACGCTGGGGCAGAATTTCCGGACGACGTCACCAAGCAGGCCGGTCGCTGTTCTGATCACGTACGCATGTCTGCTGCGCTCCTGTCTCAATATATGAGCCATTAGCCAAGCGGTTGATAGCTACAAGCACGCGTGATACCCTGCAAACAGCCCGTGAGGTCAAGTACACGCACTTGGACTGGATCAACCTGGAGATGGTGGGCGTGGCTTGCCCAAATACGGAAGCACATACATGTGGACATGTGGACATAAAGCTGCAAGCAGAAGCATCGCACAAGCTTCGCTTGAATCCAAGGCTGAACACTTTGAAGGCATTCTCCCACAGATCCTAAGCCGCATAAGCTCCGCTTTTGGCGTGTTTTTCGCAGCTGAGCCGTGGAACAATTTCGCAGTGAAAGCATGTTCCCGCGGCGCGTGAACCTGTCTCAGGCTCTGGGGCACTATTCCTCGCACACCGGAGGTGGAGGAGATGTTGCTCGCCCCCAGCAAGCGCCAGCAACAGGTGGCATGCGGAGAGCTCCCGACACATGCTTGCAATTCAGAGTTCACTGAGGGCCTGATGGCGTTTGAGAGCTACTTTTTCTTAACTTGCACATCCAATGCGAGGCCTGGAAATCGTGAAGATCGCGTTTGCAGTCTGGCGAGCTTTTAAGCATCCCAGGGGCAAGGAGGCACTGAGTGCTGCACAGTAGAGACTCTAGCCTGCTGCTTGCTGCCGCTTCCAGCTGTCTGCTTTTGTCCAGTGCTTGCCAAATGCTTGACATGTTTGCTGTGGCAGTAGAGTGAGCATCTCCAGCAATGCCTGGAGCGTGCTCCTGTCTCAGACGGAGTGCTAGGGTTTCTACTGTGCTCGTGCCAGAATGACACCAATGATGAGCACTCTTTCCTTGTCACCATGTTGGACGCCTGTCAGCACATGCAATTGATTTCATCGTGGTCATATGACAATTTCAAAAAGCATGTCGGGGAGGTGTCTGTCACTGTGCCGGAGCTTTGAGATGGTTAGCTGGGCCGAACGGCCGTCTCACAAAGCATATGGCTTGTATGCTAAGACAGGACAAAAACCAACCCAGCCTCGACTGACTTCCGGGACCTTCAGGTGTGTAAGCTGTGGGGCGTTGCGCTACTGAGAGTGAGGTGCGGCGGCAGAGCTATTGCTTACCACTCTTGTTTTGCTGCGCTCTCATCCTATTTACATTGTTGACTTGGACACGGAAGAGGCAGCGTTCCTAGCAGTTGGGTCAGCGGAAGCAGTATGCAGTGCTTGGCTGCCCTAACGTTAATCTGGAGACCCTTCATCTTGAAGTCTAGAGTTTGCCGCGAAGGTCACTCAGCATTTCGTTCGAACGAGCAGCTCAAAGGCAATTTCAGTTGCTAAGTCAAGTGACGGTTCAGGAAATGCCCGAAGCAGCCATGTTAGTTTGGTGACGAGTTCTGGCTCATGACCTCGCCACGGAGTCAGTGACAGCACAATGTCCTATTCAATTGCACATTACAAGATGGCCGAGAAATTATGGAAGAGACATGAATCGGAAGGCCAGACCTTTCATTGCCGAGTGTTACCTGCTGCATCTGTAATCTGTTCCTACCATCTTCTGCCCGTAGCATCTTTGCAGTCTCACTGAGGGCAACGCGATATATTTCCTATGCTGCTTCAGGTTTCTGCAACACTTTTCAGTTCTCAGGCAAGTCATGCTCGGTGCTGCGCCTGAAGCACTTTCTCAAATTCATTAGATTGCAGTCACACCTTGCTTGAAGCCAGAGCATCAAAGTTGCAAGGCCTCAAACCTAAAACTCACGTAACCCTTAAGCCTCCCTCTGCAAACTTTACGCCCTAACCTAGCAACTCGCATGTACGTTCGTGCCATAATCTACTTTGTAGTAGTTGTGCCTATAACCCAAGCATGAATCCTCCTCCTGACACGGTTAACTGTGCTATTCTTGAAAGAAGCACGCATCAAGTGATCGCCTGGAAGCTAGCAGTGCATCTAGCACACTGCACTGCATGTCCACAGCATGATGAAAGCAATGCGCCCCACCAGTCGCCCATCTCATTCTCTGCAAACATAGAAGCCTGGGCCATGCTGGCTTTTGCTGTTGGTCAGTCGACCCCTTGCCCAAGGACTCATTGCATGTTGGCAGATCGTAAAGACTTTGCACACTCACTGGGTGACTTAGGAGGTAGTGGGAAAGCTAGCTGTATGTGTCCGCAGTTTTGAGCCTCTGGGTCGTTGCTACATGATAACCATGTCATGGCTTACAAATTGAGAAAATGCTGTTGACAAGTTTCAGCTACAGACTGCCAGAAGATCTCCATGATCTACATGAGCAATAGTCTAAACTCCTTAGGGGGGGTTATATAGGGGATTACTATAGGGGATACTAAGGGGGATACTAGGAGTCTAGACTATGGCTCACATGGCTTGGGCCTTAATGGAGTTGACAGCCTTCAAGGAGTATGGGGCACCCTGGGATGCCGAACTATCCCCATGTTCGACTTAAGGATCCGAAAGATGGAGCTCGCAAACGATGTATCACTTAGGTGATGATGGAATTTTGGTTGCTCTAACCTCCAAAATATGGACCCCATCATAGACGTAGGATAGCTTTAGGATCCTAGTTTGGGAGGGTGAGGTTACCACCCATTCTGAATTTCTTTTCCCTGCGGCTTCATTTCGTGGATGGCTTCTGGGATGTATATAAGTACAACCACACTGAAAACGCTATTTGGAGACTCATGCATACCGGTAGATACAAGGGGGCTTGATTGGTACAAATAAGGCTATGGCTTACGCCCTAACAATCCCAGAACCAGCGGATCAAGGACTTTAAGCTGTAGCCTGAAGGTTTGTACCCTTGGATTTTGGTGCCTGAGTACTGGAATTGAGAGCTTCATTCCATGGTTCCGAGAACCAAGCCCGAGCGTACAAACCCTAAGGGTGCAAAGGACAATTCCCCAACCCTAAACCCTAAACTGAGTGGAGCTTTGCCAGGTGTACTTGCTGGTTACTTGTGCCTGTGCGGTGGACAAGAACGCCGCGCACTTTGCAGGCCTTACGCACCTTGCCTTGTTCAGAGGGTTTCGGTTTAGGGGCTTACATTAGGGGTTCGGGGTTCACGAAGGCAACACCTCAGGGGTTTGGGGTAAGTACTTGACAAACCGAGCAGCAGTTTCAAGGAATCTTGGGCCGGCAGAGCGCCTGGAACAGCCAAAGCCCTAAACCCAAAGCCCAAACCCGTAAAGTCTATGCCAAACAAGTGGCCCAGTGATTAAGCACCGCCTTGACAAGGGGGGTTCTCCACATAGAGGGCCATTTGGGGACCTTAGAGGCACATGGGGATTACGAGCGGGTTATGTCCGTCGTGAGAAACTCTATAGGGGCAGTTTTGCAACATTTCCATGTTTGCTCCCCAAACCTTCGTTCAGTAGTCTTCACCGCCATCTGGGGTAGAGCGACTCGTGTCCGCCCCATGCTTCTAAAGGCCTACAGTGGGCCACAATTGCAACCGCTGCACAGATCCAGAGTCGCTGTTGGGATTCTTTTTTAGAGAAGCGTCCATTTCACAAAGACATAGACATGCCCCGCTGCGATATTGACATCATCCTTTACACCGACGGCAGAGCTTGATTCCGCTTCTGCTGATATTCATCGGAATGTTTGTCTTGCGCACTTATCCTAGAATCCTAGAAGTTGCGGCGTGTCAGTGCAGAAATCTACCAAAGCTGCAGCCTCAAGTCTGTGCTCCAAGAAGTCTGTAAATTTTGAGCCCTGATCTACTTGGTGCTTTGTGCTGAGGCCATGGGGAGAGGGTCCCAGAGTGAAGAAGAGACTTGGCCGAGATCAGAAGCCCTGTTCTCTTTGTGTTAAAAAATCGCGGAGGGACATGAGTCTCACTTATTACTTGTGTTGTACAGGCTTTGTAGAGAAGGTACGTTTTGAAAGTCTCAATCTAGAAGTGCTTGGGCCGTCAGAGCGAAGGGTCATTTTCTGATGAGCTTTTGGTCTCCTTGTTACAAATGCTGGCTTGTGGAGTTTATCGGTAACGTCATCAGAGTACCTCAGGAGGATGAGCTGGATGGATTTCCAGTCGAGGACCGCCTTGGTTAATGCCACCGTTTTTCTCATGCTTCCGAAAGCTCAGGGTTTGTAACGTCTTACTTTGCCTCACACAGCGTGGCAGACAGGGCAGGAAGAAGGCTTCGATGTGCAACCCGTTCGGATGTGACGCGCCACACTCGATGGGCTCCACCTGGCAGCCACTGTTCAGTCTAGAGATTAAGCCACATCCTTGCAATGCTTCAAGCCAAGAATCCAAGATGCTTTGAGCACATGACTGCCAGGGCTTCCTACGCTTCTTCCGCGAAAAGAGGACAAGCCTCATGCAGAGTGCAGGGTGCGGGTCCAATCAGAACAGTGGCTGCCTGTTGTTTATATTCCGCCAAATCGAAGCGGGGTCGAGACCGCACTTTTCCGGCTGCGGACATGATAAAGGTACACTTCAACGTTGCTGTAATGCACGATCCGATTGATCAGCATTCAGCATTCCGGTTCTCGCACGCGCTGTATTTTCCATACTAGCCAGGAGCCTCTTTTTACAATATGGGCAGCGTGTGGCCTCATCTTGCAGCCTCTCCTCTACGCGATAAGCTGACTAGAGAGAGAGAGAGAGAGAAGTTGCCGGCGTCGCAGGCCACATAACCTAGTTAACTACTAACAGGTTGCTGTTGCTTTGCAGTTTAACCCAGCAGTTACAAGTGGCCAGAAGTAAGGGGACTACAACCTTGCAAGCTGTTGGAGCAGTTACCCCCAAAAATAATGTATTGGCAACACCTGGGCAACAAGTTCACAGGCCAGTCAACCTTTCCCACACAATACTTGTCAACAATTTTGTGCAGATGTAATCCTCCGTATGTTTGAACACACAAGTTGAAACTGGCATAGAGTGCACCTTACAGGGATACGTCCTTTAAGAAAGTTTCAAACACTGGGCAACCACCATATTAAGACTTTTCAACTAAGTGTATGGGCCTTGTCAACCTTGCTCCTGTGGTGCGTTCCCAGTATGCTTGAAACAATGAGGGGTGAACCAGCAAGTCTGCCCAACACGGGCTGGGCAATGTAGCCCGGAGGGAGGCCTTGACCTTCCTCCATAGCCTGAACGAAAGAAAGAAAGAAAGAGAGAGAAGAAGAAGAGAGAGAAGTGAAAGCTTCGGTCCATTGCTGGCATTTGTCTTGATCCTCGTACAAATTCAGCATTCAGAATTTGAGCTTGAGCTTTCCCGTGTATGTAATGGAAACAGATCGAATACCATGAGAATGGACAGTGGCTCTCTTTCGTTGCTGCAGATAAATCGTCCCAGCAATGAAAATGCAAGAGAAAATCCACCAGTTGAAACAAGTCAGACCTCCAGTTTGCGTCTTGATTGTGACATGATGCCTTGATTCAACTATAAGAAAGTATGGCGTTGTCTCCTGATCGTCGCACAAGTCGAACACAGAGTCATCAATGACCACAACCGACCCCAACCGCTGTTTGCAACGCGTGAGTAAGAGGAACTCTCCCGAGCCAACTCGGACACCATCCTGGGCTGCATCGCTTGCAACCAAAAAAGAACACTGGACCTAGCAATTTTGGTTGTGATCCAAAATGGCAGCGGACAATCAAGGTTAGCTCAAGTGTTGCATGTGTAACAATGCTTGCTGTGCTCCAAGCCTGCCCAAAGCAGTACACAGAACAAAAACTAACGATAGGGAGAAATCCTGGATAAAGAGATGATTTTTGTGCTCGGATTTACATACTCTGAACTGTAGACGTTGCGTCTGACTCAGTAGTGTGAATTGCCCACATTAGCCTTGTTAGAAGGGCAAGCTCAAGCAAGACGCACGTGTTCTGATGTTTTGGGTTGAAAGTTGAAATCAAAGACCAGTTCCAGTATTTATTTCGATTAGCTAGACTGATTCAATTAGTAGAACCACGACGAAAATCTGGATTGAGAGGCAACAATCTTCATCTAAATCATAGAAATGGGTTTTTATCTATCCGTTGAAATGAGCGAGAGAATCAGTATAGTTCCAGTGCAATGGCTAATTGTTTAATCACTCATTTTTAACAGTTTCATCTTTTTTGTAGTGTGGCAAATCCTGGTTTGCGGGGTATTGTTTTTAATTCGGATTTCATCTCAACTGCATTCTCCTGATTTGTTTGAATGATCTGAAAAGAGGAACTGGCACCTGCTTCTGTTGTTCAAGTTTTGTTTACGTGAAACCCGGCAAAGTTCAAAGTTCTTGACAACTCAAGATTTCCCGCGGAATCATTTACTCCAATAAACTGAATCAGCTTAATATCTTAATTCAAGGATCTGGCCCTTTCTTATCATTGAAAGGTTACGGGATTTCAACAATTGCATGCAAGCTGTCACATCACTTTCCAAAAATTAGGTTTCCCCTGTTCTTCCCTGAGTATTTGTATGATCCGCAGTACAAGGAGCTGCAAAAAGGATATCTTTACTTTGGAAGCTTTTCCTCTGGCGGCCACAGCCATGTAAAAGCATGTGGCTAATGATATTCCCCTAACCAAAGATCTGAGGAAGCTTCCTCACCGACACTTTCACGCATGATTTCCTTCTCAGCAGTGACCTTCTGTTGAGAACAGCTATGAATGTGCAATCCTGATTAGTGTAGGGGGACCCCTCTCTCAACAAAAAATGGATCCCATGTGGATATAAGCGCGGAGGGGTCCCCTCTCCAGACAAATCTGGATCGTAGCGTTGAATATTAAATTGAGTAGGCGGAGGGCCTCCCTTTGAATTCAACAGAATAGGAGGAAGGGTATCCTGAGCTCAAAATGTGCTTTAGATCAATACGAGGAGCTCGGAATCTGTTTTAGACTTAAACTCAATAGGAGGAGCGCTTCGGAGCTCAGTCGCTCTTCCGAATTAAATTCAATTTCAAAGGAAAGGCTTTTGCTCTCCGGAATCCCCAGGGGCCCCGAAAATTTCGGATCATTGAGGCCCCCCAAAACATTCGCATTATTGAGGGCCCAAGCAGCTGCTAGACTACCCCCTTGCAAAAATGATTGCCTGGTCTCCTTCGAATAAGCGGCTTAGTAAGACATCGATAATTTTCCACCTGGCCTGAAAAAACCTGAAGTCCTGAAGCTTAAGATCCTCGAGGCAAACGTTCTAATTTCAAATTAGGGTAAGATCAGCTTGGGTTAGGAAGCAAGTTTGCTCTCTAGAAAGCTTATTCTAGACCGTGCAACTTCCTCCAAACGAATGAGGGGGTGCTGATTAATTTTGGCGCAACGTCACACAATTAAGACCCCCCAGACAAATCGGGATCAAACACTACTCAAACATCAAAAATCAATGTTACAAGACTGCAAAAAACAGAATCACATATTCCAGGAAGCCTCCAGAACGTGTATGTACTTTATAAGAGTCAGTTTTTTCTCTGTTGTTTGGGCTTTACTTGGATTGCGCAAGGCCCTCGTGGTTGACATAGATCAGGAAGTGCTTGTTGAGGACTGTAGTCACTTAGTCATCGTGAAGGTGCTAAAACGCTGCGGTCCTGATCCAGCTTTGTGGTCGTTCCAGCATAGAGCAGTGGTGCACGATGGCTCCTTCTGCCCAGGCTGCACTTGCTTTCTCCGAATCGTTCAAGATTGAGCGCCGTGGCCTGCTGCTCAGAGCTTCAGCAGTTTGTTTTCGGGATGCCAAGCCCACTGTGGCAAGGCAGCTGAAGCCTGGACAAACCTGGGCTCTGCACGTGCGGGAACCCAGGACAGCATTGCCTCCTCTTGGCGTGCAACATGACGTGACCATCTGGGGCGTGCTCAGGTCAGCTCCAATATCAGAAAGACGCTCTTGAGGCTGGACCCAGACGCTGAAGGTTTGCGGGGTTACCCTTGTGAACATCAATGTTAGTGTTCTGTCCGCCAGGTTCACGCCAGCGCGGCCGGTGAGCTTGAGGCAGTAGTGTGTCTGCCTCTCTGACTGGTGTTCTGGTTTGAGTGATACATGCAGGGATCGTTTTTGAAGGCACGGTCTGGTTCACAAGCTCACTTCTCTGCACAGTAGATGGTACTGTGCTGAATGCCTGTTTTGGCCCCCTTTCATGCAGTTTGTTCCAGGAGCTTATCAGCGGGGAGGAGATGGACGCCAGGCACAGGGCCGTTGATCTCTTCCAGGACATAGAGCAGTCTGCATACGAAGAGCGAATGCTCACATAGTCACAGTCGGCTTCACAATCCCCCAAGCGCTCAAGGCCCGATGGTGTCTACTCCAGTGGGAAGTATTCATACCATAGCCACTAGCTGTTGCAGTCCACTTCTTTGACGCTGTGAATTGGCTCAGAGTTAGACGACAACTCGCCGGCCAAAAGGGGCGGAGGGGGGCGCGGGAGTTGAGCCCACCAGTCGTGCAACGGACACTTAGCTTGGATGGCATTGTCTAATACTGTACGTGCCATTGGACCGAGATGATCTTGCTTCAGAGGTCGTGACAAGCGTTTGCGGACAGCAGTGACCACGGTGTCCCATTGCATGAGGCAAATGCCGTGAGTAAGTCAGGGTGTGCTTCAAAAAAGCTGCCCACACACACAGCAACCTTCTTGGTGCAAGCAAGCCGGATTTCCTCTGGTGCTCTTGATCGCTCAGCTTTGCTGAGGGCATGCTTCGGTTGGGGCCATACCCGCCTCCGCTGATCGACATCTCTGACCCCGAGGAGCCACCACTGCTAGAGAGGTATTGAGAAGCAGACATGTGCTCTTGGCTTCGATGGGCTTTCTGTTCATGGGCTTAGCAGGACTTTAGAGGTAAAACCAATTGGGACCACTTTGCAGGAACTCTGGACAGAAAAAGCCGAGGGTGTTCCAATCCTTGCCAGTGACCTCGAATCAAGTGCACGCCGCTCAAACTCTGTTGCTCTGTGCAGCTCGCTCACTGACGGACCAGCAGTTTGAGGGTCAAGACGGTAAGCATATTCATATACGTTGCAAGCAAAGAGCTTAAACGCCAGAGCAAATGGAGCTTGATGCTAATGCATGCTGATGCAGTTTGAGGTTGCTTCGCCTTGGGATGATCCGTCGGAGCCACGTTGCCTGGAGATTTTGGAGGCATTCGTGTTTTTCTTTCGTTAGCAGGGTGCGCTGCTGCACTTTCCTGTTGGCATACCGGGGCTTTTATCGTCAAGTCTCTAGAAGACTGAAGCCAGGCGAAGCCCGAGTCCGTGCAGGACCGGGTGCGTAGTGTTGGGGTTTCAGACAACTGATGCATCCGTGTTGAACAGATGAGAGTTAGTGTTATGGATTGGGACAGGTGGGGTGGCTGGAAAGCTTGCAGGAACACATTAATGCCGTCCTGGGCTTCAATACCTTCCGCCGACTTGGGCAGGCATGGTCTCTTGCCCAAACATCAACGTGAAAGGAAGAGACGTCTCTGGGTTGTCCGACTGTGGTCAGGTAGTGTCGCAGGCGGAGACGGCCCTGCCATCCGAGCTCCAGGCCGAACGGCGTGAGGACGGGAGACCTCGCTGCTTCTGGTTTTTTTCCTCCTCTGTGTATTTGAACCCAAGGCAAAACAAGGCCCCATTATGTTCTACTACCTGGGTCTCTGCTCAGAGGCTTACTAAACTAGCGATCCATGCCTGAAGGATCATGTTATGCATGCTCTCAGCAAAGGCGTTGCCGAAGCAGTAGGTTGTCCCTGAAGCTTCATAAGGAACGTTCTCTGATCGACCCCTCTGCTTTCCTCTCCTGGTCGCGCGCCTCATGGGAGCCAGCCAAGCACGAAAAGCTCATGCAGAGCAACTAGTACTATACTCGTTGTCGGCATCGTCGTAGTAGTCGTTGCTGCAGCAGCTGTAGTCGACCAGCAGCAGAAGCAGTGAGCAGTAGCAGTATCAGCAGCAGCAGCAGGAGCAAAAGTAGGAGTAGCAGTAGCAGCAGCCGTAGCAGCAGCAGTGGTGGTAGTGGTGGCGGTGGTGGTGGTGGTGGTGGTGGTGGTGGTAGTAGTAGTGGTGGTAGTGGTAGTGGTAGCGTTTTGTTTATTTTATTGTTTTGTTTTCCTCATTTTTTTGCGTTCATGCGCGCGAAACCGCAGTTTCAGCAACATTTTATTCCAATTTTTCGTCAAATTTGTCAACACGGCCTTCCCAAGCTGTTCCTCGTTGTTGTCATTTTCCCGTTTCGCGTTTCTTGCCGTCGATGTTTTCCCATTGTCAAGCTGCTCAAAACCCCAGTTTTGGCGCGCTCGAGATTTTGTTGATGCTTGTCTGTTCGTATTTGCGTGCGGGGTAATTGTTTTTTGTATGATCTCTTCCCTCCGCTGCTTTTCCGCTGCATGTTTCTTCGCATGCATGCAGTTTTTGCATGTTAACCCCCCAAATCAAAAGTTTCGGGGGAAATAAAGCACCTGAAGCTACAACTATGATGGTCCTGTGCTGATATGGGGGGGGGTGGGGGAGAGGGTAGAAACGTTAATACAATCTTGAATCCAATAGCAAAGTCTCATCTTTTTTGCTTCTGCTCCTGCTGTTGCTGCTGGCTGCTGCGAGTGTCATCTTCTTTGCTGCTTCTGCTGCTGCTTCTTGTTTCCGTTGTGGGCTGCAGCCTAAATCCTACAGCTGTATGAAGTTGCACTCTGCTGGGGAGGGGTGCATTTGGGTCAGGATTCCGGACACAGAAACCTAAAGGAGTGCAGAACTTAAACCTCCCGTCTCCGCTTCAGGCCTAGTCATGAAAAGACGACTAATAGTCAAGTCTTGCTAGGAGAACCCCCTGAGTGTCCCTGAAGGGCCCCATTTATGAAAATCCTTGACTAGTATTACCCCAATATTATTCACGGGCCCCCCTATTAACCCTAACGGCCCGAGTTAGGAAAACATTGGCTGGTGATGGCCAAGTCTTACTGGGAGAGCCCCATTCGTATCCCTGAAGGGCCCCATTCATGTACCAAAACATTCTTGAGACGTCCCCTTACTATCATCCCTAACGGGCCAAGCAGATCATGATGGGGGATTGTTAAAATGATTGGGCAGCTTCCGCAGGGACCCTCCCCTAGACTAAACCCCTAAACCCTAAACGGGGACCCATGTCAATGTAGCTTCTGGCGGGGCACTAGGGAGACTACCTGGGAATGGATTTCATGCAGCAAAGGCAAAGCTTCAGGGTTTAGGCTTCGGGTGTTAGAGTTTCGGGTTTTGGAGTGTAGGGTTTAGGGTGCCGTGGGCATTTCCTACTGCCAAAGATTAGATATTATAAGTGCCGTTCATGACGACTGATAAGACTTAGAAGTACACCACAAGGTCATTTTGCCCCTTCAACTTACGAGTGCCGCGTCTGCCAGTGTTTTTGAAGCACCTGAGCCGCGATAACACACGGAGCAATAAATCGCCGTGACCTAGTAACGACTTCGTCGTCGTCGGGGTGGTGGTGGTGGTGGTGGTGGTGGTGGTGGTGGTGGTGGTGGTGGTGCTGGTGGTGCTGGTGGTAATGGTAATGGTGATGCTTGTGGCAGTGGCTTGGTGGAAGAATCAATGGTCGTGGTGGTGGTGGCGGTGGTGGCGGTGGTGGTGTGGTGCCGGTGGTGGTAGGCGCAAGCCTTCCTACCAATGATGCTTTGCGTTTTCTCTGCGGGTAGCCGGCATCATAGCGGAAGCATCTTTCACAGCAGGGCCTTGTTGCTGGTTTATCATAATGTATGACAATGACATCATGTCGTGTTTGTGACTCACATCTGGCCAGCAGACGCCAGAATCACGGTATGCAGAGAAGCCTACACAGACACCCTGATAAACAACTTCGGGGGTTGTATCGATACTGAACAAGTTCAGTCTTACCAGACCAGTGTAAAATTCAAGGCGTTCAGGACGGCTCGCTCACCCCTGCGCTTTGGCCCCAAGAGCTTGAAAATGAGGAATGCCCGGTAGCGGGCGCCTGTGGTAGTTCTAGTGGAGGTGGTGGAAGTGGAGGAAGTGGTGGAAGAAGGTGCTTTAGGTGGTCGTGGCGCTGGCAGCGGCGGTGGTGCTGGCGGCAGCGGCGGTGGCGGCGGCGGTGGTGGTGTTTGTGGGGCGGTGCAGCAGCAATGGTGGCAGCAGGAGTGGTTTGTGACTAGTTTTAGTAGTTGCATAAGTATTTCATTGGCACAGTTCTAACAATAGCATCACCAATTTCAATCGTTACTGGTCTTGATAGCGGAAGGTGAGTAGTAGTTTCAGGGCAGCAGCAGAATCAGGCACAGGAATGCGAGCAATAGTGCCAATCACCGCAGCATCAGTGGTACCATCAGTATAGGTAGTAGATGGTATCAGTACCAGCCGCTGCCACTGCTATAACAATTGCCGCCATAAATGCTGCTACAACAGGTCCTGCTTTTCTGACAGTTCCCATGATAGTACGATTTGGATGTTCGCGTCTGCCAACTGCTACTGCTGTCATCATTGTAGCAGTGTTGGTGGGTACCAGGATGACAACTGCGAGTAAGATTCTATCATTGGTCTTCACTTGAGAAATTGTCACCAGCTGCAATCTTAGCCCTGCAGTGAGGAGCTACGAGAGCGGGCACTGGAGGCCTTGAAGGCCGACCTAGTTTTTAGGGCTGAAATATTTTTAATGCAAGTTCTTGCCGATCGGTACTTAGGAGGAGGAATCCACCTGATCTCCATGGTATTGCAGACTGGGGAGCCTGCAGGAAGGAAGCATTTTCTGAAATGACTGACGAGGTAAATGGAGGTAACACTCCCGAATCCAGAATTAGTGTTGGCCTTGAAGGAAGACAGCTGACCGCATCGACAACGAACATGAAGTAGATATGCACCCGCAGTAACAGCAACAGCAACACCTCTTGAGCAGGTTGTGGAAAGATGAAGAGGGATGAGAGAGCGAGCGCAAGAAAATGGCAAGGGAAAGAGGGAAAGGAAGGAGGCATAAATTGGACTTCAGCTCCCAAGGCCGCAATGCAGCGGCGGGCGACAGAGGCTGCGCTTGACGTAGCTTAACGCTTTCTGGATGGACGGATTCGGCCATGAAAGCCTGATCATAGTCTCCTTTCAGATTTTCTTTGGCAGTTGCAGTTGACGCAGGGTTCACGTTCGCGAGCTCAGTTGGGTAAGCACTACTCTCAGCACGCTAGCTATGCGTGGCATTTACAGTTAGAAAATGCCTCTACCGGTTATTTGGGACACTGCGCGGCTAGCGTTTGGAATAAGGCCACTATGCACAGTGCATTGTTTGAGAAAGGCCAGCATCTTTGATTTAGACAGCTGCAGAGTGAAATCAGAACTTGTCCAGCACAGTGGCCCGCTACTGTCTTGAGTTCTGGAATGGGAGTTTTCTTTCCACTTGGTTTCCGTGGTTGTGCAGTGAGCTTGGACCTAGAGCAGTCACTAAACTCTAAGAACTCCAAGCTGACTTCGCATGCACATCCTGGGCAACAACAGTCTTGAATTGGTTCTGCATACAGTTTTTCATCAAAAAGCTGCTCGCCTTGCCTGTCATTCAGGAGAAATATGCTGAGACGGCCGCGGCCACGATGGTGCCGCAAGCGAGCCCGCAACTGTCCGTGACGCCTGCGACCCAGAGAGCTGCAAAACATTTTTTTTGGAAGCTCTTGGCTGATTTGCTTGCACAACTGCATCCTGCAATTCTGTAAAAACGTGTTTAGCCACCCGACCGCACCTCAAGCACTGGAGTGAGAGGCGCATGAATGGACGCTCCGAGCACTGACTCCTGTTCACTGAGTGCCTGTGCCCTACACATCAGGTCAGTGACGACGGGAACACCTTCGTCTTCTCAATCCGAGGCTCATGGAGCTAAGCCGAGAAGCGTCGAAGGGGTTCTCGACTTCGTCACGCTGATTGAATCTCATTCAGAAGAAGGGATCGTGGACGCATGTGTTTGCGTTTGTAGAGTGTATATTTCATCCAAGCTACTTGGAGAAGAATCTCTTTGGCAGACTCTGTGCAACTGCCGAGAGATTCCCAACGGCAGTGCCACCATTATTGCCAAAGTATTGTAGATTATTTCTAATCGAGGGCCACAGTGTCCGACGCCTAACTCTTTGAGACCGAAGTCCTTCAATGATACTTTGATCCCCAAAAGAATTTTGATGCTATCCTTGTTTTGGCCATGGTATCTGAGAGGAAGGATGCAAAGTTCTTGGTTCCACCACTCATTTTGCAAGACATATAGCGTGCAGCAGCTTCTTCTAGATGTTTCTTCTGCAAATTGTTGCAATTTGCGGGCCTGAGTATGAGCAGGTTGGTTCCAATGGCGGAGTGGAGGAGGACTCAGCTCTTCCCTGAGCATGCTGAGGCAACAATCCTAAGGCGGCTTCATGTTTTTCCCTTGCCAAGCCGGAACCGGGCCATGTTTCACCTTGTGGATGCTTGTTGTGCCGCTCTCCTCATTTGTGCTTCGGATGCTAGCTGTTTCAAATCAAGTAACTTCGGTGGGTCCCGGTTCGATTGAACCTCCAAACGGCTGTCTTGTCCGTTTTGTGATGTTTTGTGCTGGCGCGCGACAGTAAAGACCCGGACGACGTGACAAACATGTGCAAGCCCTCGTCGCTAAGTGCAGTAAGTCTGTGTTTTGAGACTGAGCTGCATGGGTCAAACAGATCTCACTGAGCTAGCTTGATGCGTTGAAGTTGTTTCATTACGAACAGGCAGCTACTTCTGCTGTTCACATTCTTTGTTCTGCCACAACAATTCGCCGCAATGGGTTTCGGGCATGACGGAGCAGTTACTGAGCAGGATCGAATCTGCAGACGCCGAAGTACGAAACAGGAGAGTTCACATGCGTGCGATGATGCCTTCAAACTTGAGCTAGCAATGCTTGTGTCATATTGCTGTTATGTATGCCGCCGTTTGTTAGGATGGTTTGGTATCAGCCAGTCTTCCAACTGGACACTGATGCTGAAACAAAAACCACGCTTTTGCAGGCCAAGAAAATCGCCGTACTTTTGCAGCTAAACTTCACCTCAAATGCTGAAGGCCAAACTGTGCCACATTCCAGATCCTGAGGCCTGGGAGGACCATGTCCACTCTCAGATCCGTTGGGCTGCCGAGGCCATGTGATCTGAAGCTTCTTGGTAAACAAATGCCCGACGATGCTTCTCAACCTTGATTTTCTTAGCCTTGATTTTGGACAGCCCTAGTGACGCTGCTGTGAAGTGGCATGGCGTTGCTGAGTGGGTGTCCTGTACGTGTAGTTGCGCTGCTGGATGCCCGAACTCGAGAGTGCGGAGACGGGATCTGCAGAGTCTAGCACAGTGAACCTCTACGTAGCATCCATACAGTCTTTGACTTAAGACTTAAGATTCTCCGAGCAACACGTGCAGCTCTTGGACACGGGTCTTTGTGCCCCTATCAAGCACGACAGGCAGCAAAGTTCCGTCAGGCACGGCATTCTCAGTTGCTGTCGGGCTTGTGAGGTGTGCAGTTTCTAGGAACAGCGAAGCTGGTGGTGGACGAGAGGGATAAGTCTAGGTAGGCCACGTCCTTTTGCTTCTGGAAGGGAGAAAGTTTCCAAGGCAGAATCAACAACCTCTGAGTACCTGAGAAGCGAGCATGTCATGAATTTTGTGCAGTTTTGTTAGTTCAGTTGCCCATGCCTTGTCTTCACGAATTGGGCCCGTCTAAATCCAGGATGACGCTGCGCTGCCTTGGGCAGAAGCGCTACGGGGGCTTGGCCCTCCTGGCCAGTTCGAGGCCTCGCATTTAAGTTAGCGTTGGTTATTTGGAGTCCGCTCTGCAGAGCGTCACTTGGGTAAGCGAGGGCAAGCTGTCACAAAGGTGTTTTTTCTTATTTCTCATTCTGAATGATTTTCACCCGCGAGAGAGCGAGGCAACCTCAGCTCAGATTCGGGCCGCTGAATACTTTCAGGAGCAGCAACTGCCGCTTGCCCAGATCCAACAGCCGTTGATGTCTCATGATCTAACGCGACAATCCGCACGGACTCTACTACCTTTACTCTTGAAGTATAGACCCGCGACGGTCCATGACCCAAGCCTCTGGCCGTGTCCCAAGGTATGAGCAGTATCTTCTAGAGTTGCAACGTTATCAACAGGCCGGATCTGCTTGCATGCCTCTAGGGCATGTTTGGGAGTTGGGATGCTTGCCCAGGCACAGCTATCTTGCAATCATACATGGGGCTGAATGCTTGAGGCCGCTTTGTATGTGCGACGGGTGGAGAAAGATGGTCTAGCATTCTTGCTCCCATTGATGAAGTGTCTTCCAGAGTGAAGCGTGCCGCCTGGGGCTGTCCCTTGTGAGTTTATCCTGGTGACAGGCACTTGGGAGGCACGGTGTGCAACAGAAGCTGGTGCAGACGCTTTCCATCAGAAAGGGCGCAGGTGAAGAGGCAGGTAAACTGTTTCAACTACAAAATTGAAGCAGGGCAGCCTATAGCAGCCGGTTCCTGTGAGCCAGACACCGTGTTGTCTTGTGAGGAATCATCCCGAGCCTGTACCAAACGTTTTAGCCTTGACATTCCCAAGCTGAAAAAACTTCTGCTCCTTAAGACATTGGCAACCATGCCTGCATGTACCAGCTTAAAATCTGATGCACCTACCCGAATTCATGAACCTTGTGTGATCCAAGGATGCAACAGCAGGCTGCCTCCTATGCTGAAGCCTCGAATCTGATGCCGCTTGGTCGAATGCGGATGATAAACAACTCAGTGCAAATCGCGTAGGGTGGGTTTCGAGGCCCCCTATTCTAATAGCAATAGAGACAGCATCTATAGTTTAGCAATACGTCAACAGCCATTTGCTCTTAGACCTAGAGTCTGCCTTCCTTTGCTCAAGTGCCCGCACCTGATGCTTTTGTTCCTCATGCAGAACCAGTAACCAAGCCTGAAGCTTCATCTTACATGTACGGTGGAGAGGTGGAGAATTGATTCGTAAAGCCCTGCTGCCAAGGTCAGCGCAGCTGGCACAGTACCGGCTACTACAGGAGCGAGCCCAGGCACCCGGGCTGTGGCGGGCTGTGGAAACACGATGCTCGTGTTTTCCACATTTTTCCATCATGGTTTTTTGAAGCTGTGCTGAAAACTAGCTGGCGAGGTGCAGCAGTCACACTTCTCGCAGCAGATGCCCAACTCTTCGATGCCCCTGTGCTTTGACAGTCTTTTTTTTCTTGTTTGTATTTCTTAATTGCACCAACCTTCAGCTCAGCATGAAGCCCAGAAGTGGTCTGCAGACGCTTTGGATGATTTGTCTCAGGCATAAAGCAAGTTCTGGATTGCAGGTCTCAGTGAAGCCTGTTTCGTTTTGCCAATGCCTCTCCTTGGTGTAGCAGTTTTCCGAATACCTGGCAGCATGGAGCAGATTCAGTTCTCTTCCCAGGCTCCCAGCGGTCGTGCTCTCAGAGCTGCAGAGTGGCATCCATCTTTCTGGGGCTCTTAGTTTTCGAGGGGTGGGGAGGATGAGGAGGCAACTCAGGAAACGAGCTGTAGTACCTGCATGGCACGACTGCGTGGGTTCAACATCTTTCACGAGCCTTACCTATGGTGAAGGCTGCTCACAGGTTTTGCTCTTGCATAAACAGAACTGCTGGCTGCAGCCCATTTCAGCAGCCTGCTTCGCTTCCTGAAGCGGCCCTCAGCTTCTCCAAAATGGCTGAGAAGGAGGACAATGCCATAGTCAAACAGACATGACCACCAAGCATGTGCTCGGATTCCCGCTCTTGAGCCAAGATTTCGCAGAAAGGGTCTGAGCAGCGTCGGGTCGGTGGTGCCATCTAAAACAACTACGTGGATTCCTATACGGAACCATGATCTTCTGATGACAAGGGAATCACCCAGGTTTTTCTGAATGGCTCCTTTTAAATTTAAATGTTTTTAAGTCTCTATGTTTGAAGGCTCTTGCTTTCTCAGCCTGTATGTTGGTCATGACGCATGTATTGTTAACATGACTTTAGGGTGGCGGCAAACGAGTAGAATGAGCATGAAAGTGATCATGGAAGCAGCTGAAGGATGAGCTTCCTGACTTCGATGACCAGGAGGCAGCGGTCTTTGCCCTGGCTTTGTGTCACGATGGTCTCAGTCACGGGACGTGGCTCTGGAATTATGGATAGCAGTCATGAAGACAAGTTCACTGCAGTAAGTTTCAAGTGCTTCAGCCCTCTTTGCACCGACAGGATGCAAAGAATGATGAGGGCAAGGAGGCGGAGGCGCCAAGCGGAGGGAGTTCAAAAGAGGCAGTTTCAGAACGAACGGAGGCTGCTTGGGAGTTGCCTGAATGCCACCACGCACGTTTGGCAGAAAGGCGTTGGAGTTGTTCCAAATGGTGGAACTGCTATTCAGCATGAGCAGGAAGTCTGAGACCGTATATGTTGCTGCCGCTTTGATGGCAAAGACCCTGTGCCCGGTGTGTGAAATTTGGGATTGGCAAGGCCAAGAAGAATCAGGCTGCCCTCCACGCATCCGGCTTCAAGGACTTCCTGCTTAAGCTCACACCTCAGTCTTGCCTCACTGCAAAATGGAGCTTCATTTCGAGATCTACTTCCTGGCTTGGAACTGCTGGTGAATTGGCGAGCTGTAGATGCCGAGGGAGTTATTGCTGCTGCTGTTGCGGCTACATGTTGCTGCCAATGATGTTTGCCTGGGTTGAGTCACGATTTCCCGCTGTGAGGTCGTGTGCAGGTGTTTGCATGCATTTAGAGACTGTTGGGGTTGTTTGGGGCTTTTCCTCCTATGTGAGGCCTGAGCTAATCCGAGCCATCGTGGACTGCGGCTTTGAGCACCCATCAGAGGCATCTTCAGAGTTCAAAAGCCATGACTGGGACTTCTTGAGTTGAAAGGCATGGATTCATGTTTTTTTGTTGCGTGAGAGTGTTTGAGTGATTGCCCATAACCTCTTCACAGAAAGGATCACGCGTGTCTGCACGTGTGACATTGGGGGCATTTGTCACTTTATGGCCATCGCACGATGCGTGGTAATGTGGGCGTTCAGTTGGTACGCAGCGATTTGACAGCAAAGTCCAGCAATGTGGAGGAAAACTGCGACGTTTAACTTCTTCTCAAATCAGTGGGAGCTCGCATACTTGAATACCCGTCCGAGCCCCTCATGTGTGGCGTGTGTGCAGGTGCAGCACGAGTGCATCCCGCAGGCAGGCCTCTTCACTAGTACCTTTCCTGATAGCAGCGAGTCTGGTGGAAGTGGTCTCCTAGCCTCAGCCGTCCAGTGCGGATTGTGCAGTCTGCTTTTCTGATCAGGGCCCCCTCACTCAAAGCACGGGGTTTTCCCACCTCACCCTAAAATCGAATTGCCGATATGAAAAGCCCTAGCAACAACTGCGTTCCAGGCGATTCTTGGCACGGACGTGCTTTGCCAGGACAACTTGCGTGTTGAATCGATGCGTGTGGGAGATAAGTGTGAAGAAGCATCGTGTATTGGAGACGCTTACAATGGTTCTTGCTTGGTCTTGCGTACCTGCACATAGTTTGTCACCGAGGATGTTTAGCATGAGGTGTGCTTTGATTGCAGGCGAAGTCCGGCATGGGCAAGACTGCAGTTTTCGTGTTGGCCTGCTTGCAGCAGGTCGGCATCTTCACATGCTAGATTCTGCTAGATCATGTCACTGCTTGATACAGGCTACTCAGCCATCCTTTGTCTCTCAGGGCAGCTATGCCTGTTCCATGCAGGTGGACTCGTCTGAGAAGGCTTGGATCTTTGTGGAGTTTGCCTGTCAGCCTTGTTGCAGCCGCGCATTTTCCGATTTAAAGCCCGCAGATCCACGGTGAGGAATGATCACAACTACTCAGGCCGTGCGAACTCTGGTGATCTGTCACACGCGCGAGCTGGCGCACCCTGCCATAATCAAAGGTTTCATTGATTGGTGCTTGCTTGGGCCAGGCTTCTTTATTGGAGGGATAAAGGAGTTTCGTGCCACGGAAGTTTGGGGTTTGGTGAGGTGCAGAAGTTTTTCATGAGGGTTGGGCGGTATAGGTTGAAGTGGCAGCAGTACATACCTGCTTTATCGTCACACTGTTACAGTTAAAACAGGGTGTGATAGAACATTGAGCTTGGCAGCTGTGCGCCGTGCGCTCAGGTATCAGATCAAGCATGAGTTCGAGCGATTTGCAAAGTACTTTCCAGCTCGGGGCTTGGAAGGGCCAGGGTGTACTATGCTTGGTCTTTGTGGTGGAAGTTTGTGCGCACTGGTTAGATCGGCACGTCTAGTGGTGCGCTGCGAGACAAGCACCAGCTAGATGATTCCGGCTTGTGGGTGTACATTTTTGCATTTTAGGTGTGGCAGGTCAAGTGCCATGGCAGCGATCCGGCTATTGTTGCAGATTTGACATATTGCACGTCTCAATGTGTATCCTGGCACCGAGGAGGTCAAGACAGCTGTGGTGTATGGTGGCACCCCTTTGCAGAATGACAAGGATCTTCTAAAGGACTCAGCCTCGGTGCCTTCTGCACCTAAGTCGTCAATCCTTCCACTTGCCAAACTCAGCCACTCAACCAGATTTGTCAATGACATCTTTTGTTTTTGACCTGAGCCTGAAGCTACCTTTTCTATGTAAGAGTGCCATGTCGTATCAGGACTCCTGCCCTCACATTTTGATTGGTGTCTCGGCGCGGTTGGTGTTCATGGGATGTAATAGAGCAGGTCGCGTGTTGTGATTGCAATACCCCCGCCGTCGTTGCGTAGTGGACGGAAAGTTCCGTCGGTGGCATGCGTGATCCAGACACTCATGTGCTTTGCATCTGGGCACACTCATCCTATGACCAGTTGCCTTGGTGGATTTGTATCCATGTGGCTGAGGCACACCTGGCCGCGTCTTGGGGCTCCTCCGGGAGAAGGATTCTAACACGTCGTTGAGTGGTACCTGAGCTTTTGTGATGCTGGACTCCTTGTGCTGCGGGCAATTTTGTGAAGTATGTGGAGTCACCGCTGACACTGGAGGGGTTGCTTTGTTGGAAGGGGGGGTGATCACAGATAGCAGCTTCTTCTTCAGCAAAGAGGTAGTGAAAGGTTTGACCACGGCATAAAGAAAGCGCAGGAGACACTGCAGTCGTGGCTGGCATGCTGGTATTGTAGAAGAGAATTCTCGCAGCTGGAGGACCTCAAGCTTGACAAGCTCCAGCAGTTTGTCCTGGATGAGTGTGACAAGTGCCTGGACAAAGTGGACATGCGGAAGGATTTTGCAGGGTTGCGGGATTAGGATAATTGATATCCCTTTGCTTTGCTATGCTGCATGTCTTGCAAGAAGGCATTGTTTAGAGACTCATGTTGCATTTTGGGTGTTTACCATACTGGTTGCCGCAGATTTCTTTCTTGGACAGCTCAACAAAGAGATTTGTACCTACCACGACGCACGTGGTACCGAGTGTCAGCGGCAGAAACAGTACTGGAAAGAGCTGTGGCAGGACGTGCAGCAAATCTTCATGGAAACGCCCAAGAAGAAGCAGGCAGTGGGTTTCAAGGACTTTGAGGTTGGTTTGGCTGCAAGGAAGGCCCAAAGAGAACTATGAGTTCTTGAACATGTCCACGGACAGCCTATGGTCCTGCAGTGACAGCAATTCAGTCAAACCGTGGACATGAATGTTTGCACGTCCTCGGTCATAGATTGCAAGGCCATGAAACCTGTACATCTCCGCACTGATTGTGACAGAAGCGCCAGCTGTGGTATTTTGCTCTCATGTGCCGACAGGTCATGATGTTCAGTGCAACCATGTCCGCGGAAACTCGGGCCCTCTGCAAAAAGTTCATGCAGGCAGGAACCATATGCTGCGCTAAGTTGTTGGGGATTTTTAATTGTCTTTCAAAGGCACAGGCCTGAATGTAAGCTTTTTTGCAAAGTTTCATGTTGGAAAGGATCCGTTTCGCTTGAGGATCTGCGTGGATGAATTGGGTTGAACGGCTTGAGCAGCTTTCTGCAGCATCATTCTGCATGTTCCCGTGAGGGGGCCAGTCAGGATTTGCTTGCCAGACTTGTTCCAGTCTTTCTAGAGCTAGTTGTAGCATCAAATGAGCTGCCCCTCCCAGGACCCGCACGAGATCAGAGTCGACGAGGAGTCCAAGCTCACACTGCACGGCCTGTTGCAGTACTATGTGAAGCTCACCGAAAAGGACGCAGCAGCACATTGCCCCGGAAAAGATTTTGAAGCTTCAAAGTCCTTCTGTGAACAGAAGCGAACTCCTGTTAATTGCCATGCCAACCCGGGGTCGGCTCGAATCTTCAGCTTCGCCCTGAAGGAGAAGAATCGAAAGCTAAACGACCTTCTGGATGCATTGGAGTTCAATCAGGCGACCATCCTCAATCTGCAAGTTGCACTAATCACTCTGACGGAACCAATGGTGGCAGTACCATCCATTCAGTAGGCAGTGATCGGAGCATGCAGAAAGACGAGCTCGTAGTGCGCTTTAGACAGCCGCAGACATTTGGCATCATCTGGTTGCGTCCCTGTAGCATGGATTCAGCTGAGACAGTTCCAATCAGAAGGTGGTCATCTTTGTGAAGTCCGTGCAGAGGGCCATCGCACTTGATAAGCTTCTGGCATCCTGGCTGTCAAGCTAAACTCGTGGCAGTCTTATTCATCATGCTCATGGAAGCCATGCATGTTTTTTCCCACTTCAGTCTTTGGGGATCGCTTAAAAGTGAATGAGGGTTGCCACGTATCCTGGTTGTCATGCCTACTGCAGCTGGTGCTCAAATGATAGATGGCGTCCATGTCTGGGCTCGGGACAAAGGACGTGTGGCTCAGGTGGAGTGTAATTTTCCATCCATCGCCATCCACTCCGGGCTTCAACAGGAGGACGCTTAGCAGAACTTTACACACCTGTGCTGAGCCTCAGAGCGCGCTCTTCTGTGCTGCTGTGACAGTTCATCTCAAAGATAGCCAGAGCTTGTCCGACCTCGTTCAGCGTATGAAATCTTTGGTCCAAACTGAACAAGGAACGTATCACGCGGTACAAGCAGTTCAAAGACTTCCAGAAGCGGATCCTGGCGCCCTGGGCAACAATTCATCTCAAAGTAGTCTCTGTGATGCCAGACATTGGCTCTGCAGGTATCCACGGACCTCTTTGGGCGAGGTATCGACATCGAGCGTGTCAACATTGTAGTCAATTACGACATGCCAGACGAGAGTTCCCTGGCTGAGATCAAAAAGCATGTTCACTGTTCACATCTCGAAGCAAATGGTAGAGGCGTGATGCAATCACATGCAGTCTCATCAGTTGTGCAAGAGCCATCGCGCTCGAAAGACAGCCACACTGCTGTCACAGAAGCATTTTTTGGATCAAACTTCAAACAAAGCGGATATCTTGGGGAGAAATCGTCAACACATGGAGGAATTGAGACAACAGCACCAGCCCTCATCAGGTGACTCTTACCTTCATCGTGTAGGTCGAGCAGGGCGCTTTGGCACAAAGGCGCGGCGACCATTTCGGTGCAGTTTCCGGTTCGCGCATCAGGCGCTACTTGTAAGCTTGGTGTGTGTGTACAGGCCTGAAGGACTGCCTATACCATATGAGAAGAATGAACTTAGTCAAATTTGAGAGCCGATTGTTGCGACTTCGGATGAGTTAGGGGGACAATTTGCAACAAATGCTCCTTGTGCTGCCAGGGGCTTGCCATCACGTTTGTGGCCACGGATGATGACCAAGAGGTCACAGTGCTGTGTTGCTATCAGCTGGGCCTGTAGTTTTTGCGCCGATCTGATAGTTATGTTATGCCCAGCATTTGCAGGTCCTGAAGAAGGTGCAGGAAAGATTCGAGGCGGGCTGGTGCCTGTGGCATTCTCACAGGGCACGGATAAAGAATAACATGTAGTCCTGACTGAGGTTGCAGAGGTTGCAGCACTTGGTGAGAGCAGGGCAAACCACTCTTTGACCTCTTGGATGGAGAAGGGGCACAGAAGTTGCAGGATCACACTCATCAATGTTCCCCATTTGTGCAGCGTGGCGATGTCCCGACAGCAAGGAATGCAGAAGGGCGCCGCACGATTCGGGGTCACCATTGGATGCATGGCAGACAAAGATCCGCCTGGTGGGCAGAGCTATTGTCATGGTTACCTTCAAGACCTTCTACCTTCGCACGCGCTCCAGGTTATTGGAACGTCCTCTGGTTGTCGAACCCGCGCTGCACACAGATCACGTGCAGGTCGCCTGCCCATTCTCTGCAGGCAGGTTAAATCGTGCCCCATGAACAGATACCAGCAGGAGTCAAAATCGTGGATGGCGTGGTATAGATGAAAATGATGCAGAGATGTGAAGGTCCAAAGTCCAAACCCCCAACAAGAGTCAACGGGAGGAATCTTGTACAAAAACATTGACTGGCTTCATTGCACGCAAGTTCCCTGCCTGTAATGTGTCGGTGGCCGGTATATCAAAACCAAAAAGGGCAGCAGAGATCCGCGGTGCGTCACGGTGGGTTCGGGGGTGGAGGAAATTGAGGTGGAGCAGCGTTGCTTTGACTGCATCGTCGCAGCCGGCTGCCAAAGAATGGCTTAAGTCATCGTCTAACATCAATTGTTGACTGCTGTGCCCAACATGCTCGAAGACTTCAGCTTCCTTGTCACAGCACCGAATGATGGCAACCCCAGCTCCATCATGACCGCCTCTACGTGCCCGATATTGCCTCTTCAGTTGGACTCCGTCGGCTTCGCCATAGACAGTTCCCCAGACCGCCGGAGGACTAGCTCAAGTGCAAGGATTCCGGCATGGTCATGTAGATTCAATAGTCCAGCTATAGGGTATGTTGTCACCTGGACTGAAGTTCTTGCCTGGCACAGGCTGGTAAGGGCAAGCCGTTGCATTTGTAGGGGCATCGCCCCTGCGCCCAACTGCATGATCATTGTAGTCCTTTTCACCTTTGCCGCCTGTTGCTAGCCTCGTGCGAGCTAGCCCTCGGCTGGCCGCATTGGCCGCATTGGCCGCATTCTGCAGATGCTTCAGTCACACCGGCATGCTCGCACGTGAAATCCCCGAGAACGGTGAACACAGGGTGAGGCGATGTGATGACAGCTGCACTCTCAGACAGCGCGTGCTGGAAGAGACGTGGTTTGGGCAAGCTGCTCACAGGCTCCACAATCGTTAGCTTCTGGCTTTGCGCTCAAAGCGCTGGGTCCACCGTGGGAACAAGCCGGCGCCAGCAGAAGATGCTTCCAGCGGTCGGTGTTACGTATTGTTGTTTCTAACCACCAGTTGCTGAAGATATCCTGCAGCTTGGCTGAACATGCCTCGGATGGCCGGTCTCAACCCCCAACACGGGTGCAGTACGAGGCATCAGCCATCACAAATCCAACCAGTGGTTCGCCGCCTGCATTGCTGAACTTTGGCCATGCCACGCAGCAGACTTGGCGACCACCAGATAAGGCGTTGGTTCCAGTATTCCTCTGCACCCAGGGCTAGGGTGGCTAGGACCTCAAGGGTGATCAGAATGTATAGGTAGGAGTAGAACGCAGTGTTCAGGCAGCTGGATCAGTGAGTCTCCCATTGCAAACAAGACCCTGAAGCTTACAATTGCGAGGTGAACATCGGCGAGATGCCGGCATCGATCGACACCACCTCTTACCTCAATGCCTGATCTGCGTCCGTGCGAAGTTTCACGGTATGTCTCCAAACTTTAGAACTTGCGGTAGATTGAAGTCTTGTGATTGTTGCCCATGACAAGTGTGTGCACATGGCCTTGCAAGTTCTCAACTTGAAAGGCCACTTAAGGCTTGGCCAGACGAAGACGAAAAGCTGCGTAGACACGAAGAACTCAGAAGGACTTTCCTACCAGCAAGCGCATCTCCAGAGTTCATTCTTTTGAGACCTTCTGTCACCAACCCTCTCTTTCTTCTTGTCGAAGTGTTTTGCTTGCAAACGATGTTTGTGTTGCTACATCAATATCTAGTCCGCTGCCCATGTTTGCAGGGAAAGAAACCCATGCAATCTCGAAGTCAGGAACAACTTCCCACCTCAGGGCACAGATTGGATGAGGTGGGCACTGTTTTAGTGCGCCATGTGCTGGTGCCGTATGTTCATTCAGTGGATCTTCATTCGTGTTTGCTTCAAGTCGACAACGCCCTAACCTCCGAAGCTAGAACACGTCCAAGCTGTGACTCGCATTTGATGCAGTGACGTGCAGATGGCCAGGGAACAATGCTAGCTTGGCAGCCTAGAGAGTCTATAGTTTAGCAGAGGTCCATTCATTCCTGTCTCCAGAAGGAAGGGAGGAAAATCAATTCCAGTGATGTGAGGATTCAGCAGCTGTCTTTCCAATCTTCTATTCGACTGTTTCGCCCGCTTTCGCTCTCAACCCAACTCTCCCCCGAGCAAATCTTACTTTGCCCAAGACCTCCGTGGCATTTGTCCCTGGCAAGCTGAGTGACGAGCGCGGTTGGCAAGACACAGGAAACGGCGGTCACGTCTGATAAAAGACTCGAGGGTGGTTGCAGCTTGATGGGGCGACAACGTATAGCAGCTTCTGTATGCAAGTGTCGCTGTACAGCTAGTTGAGCCTAGCAATAGATTTAACAGGCCTGAGGGTGGCACGCAGCACGCGTTGGTTGACATCTAACCATAGGTGTCTTGCTGCAATCAACATGAGTTCTTGGGCGGTATCAAGCCGAGGCCTATTCGACAACCTTTGCTCCTCAGGCCCGTCAATGACACGTTGGAGGGAGAGTCTCAGAAACAAACTATGTGAGTCAAACGTCATGCAGACTGCTTGTGTAGGAAGCCCCAGTTGGTGAGTGAGCACTTGACCAATCTTTGGGGTATCATAAGTTATGCACTCAGGTGGAGGCTTTCAAGGCTACATGTTCATCTTAGCTGGAAAGTTGGCGTGTATACTTGCCACAAGGTTTTGAATCTACGAACAAGTGCTATTCTGAGCCCTGCTTTGGCACAAGTCACCTTGGTCACCATGGAGGTACCGAGTGTCAACACCCTTGGTGCTATGTCGCAGCAGGCAAAGTGCCAAACGCTTTGTTACATTGGCCAGCCCTCTGAATTAGCGTTTGTTGTGCAGCTAGGCCCAGACTCAGACTCTATCATCAGCTGAAGCATGGCCATGCCTGCATATGCAGTCATCTGGACGGTGCAGGTTTCATGTGTAGCTGATCTTCTAATTGGTTGCTTTGTATGACTTCTTGTTCTGGCAGTGATCTGGAGGAAAACAAAGCTCAAAACAGTTGGAGCTGCATCCACTGCCTTACAGGCATCGTGGCCAGGGCAGGTGCAGCAGTGGGAGAAGCCCTGCAGTTGCTCGGCTGAAGGAGGCATGCTTGTTCGTATTCAGGGTAGTGCCAAAGTCTCCAGATAGCAAGTAGGTTCGGCTTTGTTGCAGGTATTTGTTCTCAGTTCTCAGTATTGAGGGTCTCTGAAGCAATCAGGCGCTTCAGCTCTCAAAGCGCC